>PVJS01021048.1:0-31920 GCA_004027185.1 Glis glis
AAAAAAAAAAAAAAAGGAAACAAAAATATACTTTAAATTCATGTCAAAAATGCTAATCTTTGTAATATGAAAAGGGTCCTAGAAATATACAAGAGAGGCTCTAATAAAAAATGAACCAAGGATATAAGCAAGAAAATGTTAACAGTCCTATTGTCCATCAATAGGAGAATGAGTAGATACATTTTGAAATGACCTACAACAGGACATTATACAGTTTTTAATGAAGAACAAGAAGGAATGTGGAGAAATTGTAACCCTCATACACAGCTGGTGAGAATGGAAAATGGCAAAGCCACTGTGGAAATGTCTGGCAGTTACTCAAAAAGTTAAATACGGAGATAGGATCTAGCAATTCCATTTCTAGAGATGCACTCAAGAGAATTGAAAACATATGTCCAAACAAAATCTTGTATGCTGATTTTCATATCAACATTATTCATAGTGGCCAGAAAGTAGAAACAAACCAAATGTCTAGCACAGCTGACAAATGGATTTTAAAAATTAGTATATACATACAATGGAAAAATTTTCAGCAATAAAAAGGAGTGAAGTCCTGGGACCTGTGAAAATATAGATGAACACTGAACACATCATACCATTAAAAAAAGAAAGCCAGACACAAAAGGCCCCGTCTTATTTCATTAATATAACATGTCCAGAACAGGTAAATGCATAGGGACAGAAAGCAGTCTTTCTATCACCAGGACTGGAGTGGGGGGTAGGGGTGTCAAAGGAACAAATGGGGAGTGAATGCCAATGGTTGAGGGTTTCTCTTTAGGGTAATAAAAATGCTCCAGAATTAGCAATAAGACTTTCATAACTATGTGAATATACTCGAAACCATGAACTATATACTTTGAAAAGGTGAGTTTGGGCATATTTTAATTATATCTCGATAAAGTTCTTATTTGAAAAACAAAACAAGAAAGCCCTCTAACTACTGTTGTACAAAGACTAGGAGGATAGATTGTTTAAAAAGAGCAAAGCTGAAAACAATAAATAGAATTTTCTACCTTTGTGTGAACACAGGGTGAAAAATCTATATTCATAATTATGTACATATATACATGGATATGTACACAGATGCATGAAAATTTTCAAGAAAGATACATAAGAAACTAAGAATTGTAGTTAATTATAAAGGCCAAGCGTAGGGCTGGGAAGAAAAGGAGACAAGGATGAGAGGGAGACCATTCAAGTACACTTTTGTGTGATGGGTTTTAAACCATTACAAATGTATCATCTATACAAAAATTAAATTACTCAAGAACTAAAAAATGGAAGATTTCCACAAGAGGTAAAACTGAACCAAAGTAAAATTCATTGGCATACTGAAATAAGAGCAAATGAAAAACGAAGGCACCCAAATCACACTGTGGGATGCTAAAGGAGTCACGAGTCAAAGTTAGGAAAGTGAGGGTCCGCTTCTCACTTCCCTACTAACTCTGTTAACTGCAATGAATAACGTCTCTGGGTCTTGGTTTACTTATTTGTAAACAAGTACTTTGGGCAAGATGATCTCCAATGTTATTTCCTGCTATAACTTTCTATAATGCTAAAAAAAAGAAACTCAAGGTAATGTTAGATTTCTGTGAAAAAAATTTTTAAATATTAATCAGGCTATCATTAAGTGCCAAATAATCGGGGAAATGAGCCAGAGAGGCCAATACTTGAAAGAAACCAAAATTCTACCATGCTGAGTGTGGTGGCTTTCAAAAGATGAAAAATGTTTTAAGCCAACGGATATTTCTTGTTTTAATGTCCTTGTATAATCTTCAGAAGATTTTCATTACATAATCGCCAAAACAAAGTCAACTTTAGAAAGCCAAAGTGTTGCTTTGGCTGTCATATCATCCCAAGAACTTTCCACCATCTGGTCTGGAAATGTCCTAGAACAAACTACTGTTGGAGCAAGTTATTAATTTTGTGTGAAGAAAAAAAGGCGCATGACCTTGTCCTGCTCTGCTAGGGCAGAGTGGAACATTTGGATAAAGACAAAAGCCTTCATGAAATGGGTGTTAGTGTTGGCTAGGGGCAAAATCAATGAATACAGAGAGGAAAAAACATGCTCCTTTGACTTACTATTGGATAAAAAACTTGATGGTACTATAATTGGAACGTAAGTTTAATAAAAACAACTTACAAGTTCAAAGGATTAAGACCAAAATTTAGAAATATCAATGCCATGCCAACATGGAGATTCTAAAAGTCAAACGTAAGGAGAATCTAAAAAGTGGTATCATATATTAGATACTGCTAGTTTTAAAAGTTAATGAATTAAAGACATAGTAATTCTTCTCATTTATAAAAGTCTTTTTTTTTTTCAGTGCCCAGGAGTAAACCTAGGTTCTGTGCATACTAAGCATGCATTCTACAACTGAGTTATACCCTCAGCCCCTATAAAAGTCTAAAATAAACAATAAAACAGAAAGTGTAGAAATCAGGAGTCAAAAAATCTGGGTCTGGTCTTAGAACTGCCACTCATTATCTTTACCAACCACCTTACCTGTCAACTCCATACATAAAAACTAAGGGGTAGGTCACAGAAACTCAAATACCTATGCCATGTTTTTAGTTTCTCAAGGAACTAATACTGTATATGTAAAAATGCATCAACTTTTAAAATATAGCCACAAATCTTGGAATAAATTAAGGCTCAACACAAAAAAGAGCTTCTAAAATATCCTTAAAAACAAAACTTAAGATATATTAACAGATTGATTTGATGGATACATAAAGACAATGCAAATATACTAAAATTATAACAATTACAGATTCTATGGTGGGTATGTGGGTGTCCAAAGTATAATTAGGCCAACTCAAAATGTTGCATTCATAAAACAAGTAATAATCAGATAAAACAACCTCCTGGGAACTAAAAATGATTGCCAAACTTTATCAAAAGTTGGAAATGACTTTTAAATAGTGCTATATAACAACGTTTTTGAAGTGCTGCATAACAATGTTCTAATTCACAACAGACCACTTACAGTGGTGGTCCTGTAAGATTACAATGGACCTGATAAATTCCTATCACCTACCGACTATCTGTGGTGATGCTGGTGTAAACAAACCTACTGTGCTGCCAGTCATGTAAAAGTACAGCACATACAATCATGTACAGTACATCATACTTGATAATGATTATAAACGACTACGTGATTAGTCTACCAATTTACTATACCGTGCTACTTTGTGTGTGTGTGTGTGCGTGTGTGTGTGTGTGTGTGTGTGTGTGTGAAGTGTGTGGGACTTGGGATTGAACCCAGGGGCGTTCCACTCTCAGTCCTTTTTTGAAACAGGGTCTACATTATGATGTGCTGGCTTGAACCTGTGATCTTCCTGTCTCAGCCTCACAAGCACTGGGATTACAGACATGCACCACTGTATCCAGCGTTTATTATTTTAGAGTGTACTCCTTCTACTTATAAAGGAAAAAAAAGTTTACTGTAAACAGTATGCTGTGTGACACTGGCAGCAGCCTTCTACGTCTTCCTGAGGAAATATATATAAGAACCACAATATGACTTCTATTTTTAGCTTACAAAACTGAAATATTATTTTTCTGTAATTTCCTTTCTTCTTTTATTTTTAATTGGCAGGTAACTGTACATATTCATTGGTTATGGTGTGGTATTTTGACACAAATGCAATGATCAAATCAGGGTAATTAGCATATCTATCACCTTAAAATTTTTTCATTTCTTTGTATTGGGAACATTCAAAATCTTCTCTTCAAGCTATTTTGAAATGTTAACGATAGTCATCCTACTTGCCAAAGAACATTAAAACTTAATCCTCCTATCTAATTCCATGTTTGTGCCCATTAACTAGCCTTTTTCTATTCCCCTTCCCCCTTCCTAGGTTCCTGTAATCACTATTCTACCCTTCACTTCTATGAGATCAACTTAAAAATAATAACTTAAACATGGCAAATGGATCTAGCAATAGAAATATAAAAGGAGGCAGAAAGAAATGATCATCTTGGCAGACATCAATAATTTTTTTGTTGTTCTTTTTGGATTGGGGATTGAAGCGAGGGGCATTCTACCTCCAAGCCACACCCAGCCTTATTTTTTTTTTTTAATTTTGAAACAGGGTCTCACTAAGTTGCTGAGGCTGGTCTTGAACCTGTGTCCTCCTGTCTCAGCCTCCCAAGTATTGGGATTACAGGCATACACCACTATACCTGGCTTGAATAATTTAATGAATCAAGGAATGGTGGTAATACATTTACATTAGCACTCAAAAAAGAGAAATGCTTAGGTATAAACCTAAGAAGATATGTACTATAAGGAAAACTACAAAACTGTGATGGTTAGATGTTGGACCTCAATTGATCATAGGTAATTAAAACCCCAGATAATGAAAGGATGGTAAGAGGAGACTACTATACATTAAACTATCAATTTATAGCCATTCCTTCAATAGTGAATTGCCTTCCAAAACCCATGCAATTTAATTTCCATACCTAAAATACTTAAAAACTGAACTACATGTCTTCAAATTCCTTTTCCAATTGACAATCTCTAATCTATTAGCCCTATATTTTATTGGGGAAGAGGGTGCTGGAGATTGAACCCAGGGCCTCCCACTGAGCTTCACCTTCAGCCCTAACCCCAATTTTAACAGGAGAAAATTGATGTTGCTGCTTAGTGATCGAACTAGGATTCAAACCTTATCTTCTGGGTCCAGAATTCATGAACTATTTTTCTACTATAAAATATAGGCTTTACTTCTTGATAATAATGTTTAACATTTATAAACAATCTAAGCACCTATCATGTAAAATCAACAGTCTGTGCTCTGAATATATTTTGGTCAGATTTCTTCAGGTAACATTTTGCATTTAAAAAAATTTTTTTAACTGGAATTCCCTCCACCCAGGCACCAGACATCAATTTTCTAACTAAAATGCTACTGTGAATTTTTAATACATAATATTAACTTGGTATATGAAAAATCTATACTCATTAGTTCAATGCTAATAATGTCCTGAATGCCTCATTCATCCAGAAAGCTGTACAAGATGTTTACTTAACAGCACCTCAAATTTCAATGCTGACTTGCTTTAGGCCCTCCCCTCACCCCGTCCTTTGAAGCTAGCTTTGGAGAAGTGAATGAGAATCAACACACAGGGGCTGGAGAAAGGCGTTTTCCCAACAGTCAGGCCCTTCACTGCCAACCACGAGCTTCTGGGTGCCTTTGCTCTCATCCAGCAACTGGAGACTCCATAAAGAAACCGTTTATGACTCTTCAGGTCCTTCAACCACCTCCTCACTGTTAGCACCAAACGTTTTCAATATTCAGACTTTCCACAATATAACATCTGAAGACCATGGGTCAAATAAATGTGCATTTTATGTAATTTTATTACATTTCAGAAATCCTGTGGATACACTGAATTTTATGAATAAGATTCTTAATCATTAATCCTCGAGTATTGCCAAAATGGATTTTAGAGATATAGGTATAAAAATTATATTCTGTTATAATCTTAAGAAACAGGGAATCCTAAATATAATTAAACCTTTAGTCCTCTAACATTCAAATCTTTGCTCCATCAAATAACATAACTTTTCTAGCCCTAATTTTCCACAAACCTGCTATAATCAAACGAATGCACCTATGATTCTCCATACACATTATTTATCCCTGAGAGACCCCTATCCAAGTCCTTTCTGTCTCTTCAATGACCTAGCTACTGATAATCACTATGGCTCCAAAATGACAGTACCATTTATCAACTGTTCCTCTTATTGGGCTATCTTTTGGTGTATCTCTCCACGTCTCACACCTTTCTCTTGTCAGGGCCTCATAAAGTATATATACATATCATAGTAATTTGAACCAGGCGTGGTGGTAGCCTATAATCCCAGTACTTGGAAGGCTGAGACAGGAGGGTTGCAGGTTCAAGGTCAGCCTCAGCAACTTAGAAAAACCCTCAACAACTTAGTGAGACACTGTTTCAAAATAAAAAAATAAAATAGGGCTGGCAGAGGGGTGTAGCTCAGAGATAGTATGCCCACAAATTCAATCCCCAGTAACACACACACACACACACACACACACACACACACACATAATTTTTTTCCGGTACTGGGGATTGAACCCAGGGGCGTTCTACCTCCGAACTACACCCCCCAGCCCTATTTTTTTTAATTCTTTATTTTGAAACAGGGTCTCACTAAGTTGCAGAGGGCCTCACTAAGTAGCTGAGGCTGATCGCGAACCCAGATTCTCCGGTCTCAGCCTCCCAAGTACTGGGATTACAAGCGTGTGCCACCACGCTCAACTTACAAAAATATATTTTTGAGAATAAACTTAATTAAAAATAAATTATTATACTATGAAGGAATAATCTGGGGGCAACTGAAATATAAAGCCAATAGTCCCTAAACTAAATGGTCCTAAACTACTCAGCACTTATAACCAATTAATCCATCATTTCCTTAAATACTATCAGATGCTGTGACTCTTAGTAGCTCCATTCTACTATGAATGTCAGAAAGACATCTAGTTGTTATAATAAAATATACCAACTACAAAGGGATTTGAGCCACTACACTTGCAACAGAATATGTCTTAGCATACTACTGTCTTTGTACAGATTAGATGCTGAGAAACAAGCCAATGAAATGCTTTAAGCACACTGAATAGGCTGTCATTCAACAAGTATCTCTGAGATTCTACCATGTTCCAGCCTAACCTGAGCACCAGGGATCCAGCAGTCAACAAAATAAATAATGGCACAAGAAGCATCCTGGTCTTCATGGAGCTTTCATTCTAATTTTATTTGAGAAATACAAGCAAGAGAGATAATAGATTATATGAAAAGTAGTGATAAGTGTTTAGACAAAGGAAGAAGCATGATAAAAGCACAGAGACTGACAGGGGAGCTACTTCAGGGTAGTCGAAGCAGCCTTTTCTAAAAAACGGGCCTGTGAACTGAAGAAAGCTGAAAGGAGGTCAGGACGAATCATGCAAATATCTGAAGGGAGAGAGTCAAAGCAGAAGAAGAAAGGTAAAGACCCTGGAGACAGGAAGAGTACCAGTGAGGCTGAAGCAAAATGAGAGGCGTGGACAAGGTGAACAGTTAACCTGGGATCCTCCCTGTACTCAACAAGTAGATAGTGTCACACTCCACAGATACACACTCACTAAGAAGCAGCAGCGATGGCAACCAATTCTAAAGATTGTGTGTGCATGCGTGTGTGTGTATGTGTGTTAGTTACTGGGGATTGAACCCAGTAACTAACCCAGTAACCCAGAATGCCAGGAGCATTCTACCTCTGATCTACACCCCAACCCTATTTTATTTTTCTTTTTTGCGGTACCAGGGATTGAACCCAGGGGCGTTCTACCTCTGAGCTACACCCCCGGCCCTATTTTTTGTACTTTATTTTGAAACCGGGTCTCACGAAGTTGAGGAGGGCCTCACTGAGTAGCTGAGGCTGGCCGCGAACCTGGATCCTCCTCTCTCAGCCTCCCAAGTGCTGGGATTATAGGCATGCACCACCACACCTGGCTAAGATCTCATATTTATCAATCTATAACTTATGAAAAAACTAGAAAAGATTTTTCTCAGATTAAGTTATAATTGAAAAACCTGCAAACCAAGACCAGGGCAAGAATTAGTTGAGGCCCACTCCTCAAAGAGTTCACAGTCTGGAAAGGGAGAACACAGAAATGGCTCTCAGGGGGAGAGGCTGGCTGTCAGACCTGAGGCCAATAGAAAGGTCTACTCTCAGGGGCCAGTATAAGAGAGAAGGAGCAGGGCCTGTACTTGACAATGACATCATTGTACACAGCTAACAGTGTTAGCTTGGCCAAAACAGCAACAAAGATTAAAAAAAAAATCAAGAACAGAAATCTAGTTCAAGTTCTCAAAATAACCTGTACTTCACATAAAACAGCATCACAAACAGTCCCCATAATATAAGTAGAGAATGAGGCCTATGCACTCTACCTGCCCCTGCTGTCGCAGCCACCAGGTCACTCACAGAGACCTCATTCAACCCTTACAGTAACACTGTGAACCAACAGGGTCACAAACTCTATGTGCTGGGTTTTCATCTTTGGCCTATTATATTTCATATTTGTGTCTTGAGGAAAATATCTTTATCATACTTGATTCCTTTTCAATTCCCTTCTTTGAGACCTCAGTAAGTTATAAAATTTAAAGGCAAGGTGTTACTTTTGTAATACTCACTGTACATACACAAGTTTATCAATACTAATCACACTGTCATGCATAGGGAGGGTGAGGGAGTGGGGTGGGCACTGGGGAAGGGCTCACCAAGTGCTGTGTACATGTATGCCTCTATCACTGAATTTCATCATGATGTATGACTACAATGCACCAGTAAAAAATAAATAATTCTAGTGGGATCAACCCAAATACACTGAAACATGTCAAGGGACAAGCCTATAAATGATTATCTTTATTTTAAATATATAAATTCTGAAAGGAGGTATGCAGTTAAGGAAGGATTTCTGAAAGATGTGCAATTTTAATCCGACTTTGAATATTAATAACTCAGAGAATTATTTTATCAAGAAATCAAAAGTAAGCCGGGCGTGGTGGCGCACGCTTGTAATCCCAGTACTTTGGGAGGCGGAGACCGGAGGATCCGGGTTCGCGGCCAGCCTCAGCTCTCTCTCTCCCTGTCTCTCTCTCTCTCTCTCTCTCTCTCTCTCTCTCTACCTAATGAGGCCCTCCGCAACTTCGTGAGACCCGGCTTCAAAATAAAGTATAAAAAAATAGGGCCGGGGGTATAGCGCGGAGGTAGAACGCCCCTGGGTTCAATCCCCGGTACCGCAAAAAAAAAAAAAAGAAAAAAAAAGAAATCAAAAGTATAATTGATCTTATTCTTAATATTAAAGTATAACTCATATGTTATTTATAGGTCTCTAAATAAGTATGTATCATATATATACACATGCATATATATATGTAGGTCCTTGGTAATAACTTTGCTTTCCATTTTAATGGAATGGTCTAACAGAGTCTCATGAGAAACATTTAGGTTAGTTTTAAATTTCTCTCCATGGCTACTAAAATTAGATTCCTTACTATTCACCTGCTAATTCAGCATGGGTATGCCAATGTTAAATGTGAAATGTTTACAGTGAGCTTGATGATGTTCAGGTGTGAGAGCATTCCCCGTTTTCCATATATTAATATACTCCCTTAAATTATAAGCTGATCTGTAATATTGCACTATGGTTATAGAAGATGAAACATTTAAAGAGTAGTTTGGTTTCACATGGAAACTGTAACCAAGACAAACTTTCTTGTAGGATGGAGTTCCAAGAATATTAAATCATAAAAAATTGTTTCAGCAGCTGGTTAAAGCTGAGTGTACATAATACAAGACATCTGGTTGTCTGTGCATTTTCAGTTCATTTAAAAGGTATAAACACATTAAAACACTGAAATGTTTGATATACTGCAACACTGTCTGCTTGCTCAAGTGTCCTAGTGGCTGCTCCATTCATTGTGTTCACAGCTTATTTGCTATTTAAAGACATTTCTATCCTTCTTAACATCACCAAAACATTTTATCAATAAAGGAGAGAGAGAGAAAAAGAGAGAGAGAGAGAATGAGAGAATGAGAGAATGAGAATGTACCCATTTCAGATATATATTAAATTGTTGGTATTTGATAATGAAGAAAATGTTAATAGAGGTATAATTTTTAAATTAAATCAGAAACACATTCTATGACAAGGAAATAGTAGATAATAAATAGGTTCCTCCTTCCTCATCTGACCATCTGTGACATAAGTCTACCAGCAGTGGCTTAACCAAAATAGGTGTTTGTTTTTCTCATATAAGAAGAAAGATAAGGGATCCACCAGGAAGGCACAATGGTTTCATAATGTCATCAATATTCCATGCCCTGGGACACCATGCTTTCTATAGTTTCAAGTTTCAGATTCATAGTTTCAAGATGGCCCAAGCATTGCCTCCACATTCCACAAAGGAAGAAGAGAGGGCAGGGAGCAAAGGATGAAGGGGCCCTGCTCTGCAAGTGCATGACCTCTGCTTCCATGTCACTGCACTGACTGGAACTATGTGAGGTGACCACGTGGAGTTGCCAAGGTATCTGGAAACAAATCTAGGCACACATTCCACCCCAGGCAATACTGAAGATCCGTTAGAAAGAGAGAGAGAGAGCAAGGGTGTTGAGCTTGTGAACAGCTTTGTTACAAAAGTTCAACTTCAGTGGGAAGTTGTCCTCCCATGCCCTTCCTTAGAGGATGACCCCTAGTTGTCTCAGCCCCACCTTTTAGGCTATACACCACCAGACCAAACCATGACAAGGTTTGGTGCTTCTCACTTGCAAATCTCTAAATCTTCTCAATTCTGGATGCTACAGTCTTGTAAAACAGAGGCCAGGAGCCCATTTCTTCACAAATGCTTCTCTCTCTCTCTCTCTCTCTCTCTCTCTCTCTCTCTCTGAGGCAAATAGCACTTTGGGGAAGGGGGTACTGGGGATTGAACCCAGGGGCATTCTATCTCCAAGCTACACTGCCAGTCCTTTTTATTTTATTGTTTGTGGTACTGGGGACTGAGCCCAGGGGCATTCTACCTCTGAGCCACACACCCAGCCCTTTTTATTTTTTGTTTTGAAACGGGATCTCACTAGGTTACTGAGAGTCTCACTATATTGTTGAGACTGTGATCCTTCTTGTCCCAGCCTCCTAAATATTGGGATGACAAGCATGTGCCACCAGGCCTGGCTCCTTTTATTTTGAAACTGGGTCTCGCTAAGTTACTAAAGAGCTTACTAAGTTGCTGAGGCTTGCCTCAAACCTGCAATCCTCCTGTCTCAGCCTCCAAATCCTGGAATTACAGGCATGCACCACCACGACCGGCACAAATAGCACATTTCTGACCATATCCCCACAAAGATTGATATTTTGTGATGATAAACCTTAAAATCTACTTATTTCAAAAATAACTCCTTCAAAATATACATTTTCATTAGGGGTGAAAATTCATTTTTAGGAAACAAAAGACCTAGATATTAGCATGGCTTGTGGTCCTTCAAAGGGCCCAGGTACACAAACAGATGTTCAGTATGGAGAGGCAACGATGAAAGAAGAAATATGTAACAAGGCTTCCCACAAATAATAATTTTTTGAAAGGTTGAGAATCATTATTTTACAAATAACAAAATAGATGGACATTCTGAATCATATAGGAATTGCATTAAGATGCAGTGACAGAAACTCAGTTACAGTAGTATAAACAAATAAGGGCCTATTTTTATCACATGACAAGTCCAGGGTGAGGGAGAGGGACATAGTGTTGACCTTGGTTCAGTAGCTCAATGACATAAAAGCAGAATTTCCCATTAGACTCTTGGCTCATGATGCCAAGATGGCCATGCAACTCAAAAGACCTTGTCCAGTGGGGCGTGGTGGTGCAAGCTTGTAATCCCAGTACTTGCGAAGCTGAGACAGGAGGATTGCAGGTTCGAGGACAGCCTCAACAATGTAGCGAGACTCTCAGCAACCTAGTAAGACCCTGTTTCAAACTAAAAAATAAAATAAAGCTGGGGGTGTGGCTCAGAAGTAGAACTCCCCTGATTCAATCCCCAGCACCAAAAAAAAAGACCTTGTCCATGTTCCTTGAAAGCAAACAGGCTATGAAGAACAAAAAGATGAATGAAATCGACCAAATTGTGTTACATGCATATAATGAATATGTCATGATGAATTCCCCTATTAAGTATAATCATAATGCACCAATAAAAAAAATAAAAAAACAAAAAGAGATGCCTCCTTGTTGAGAGTTTTACCCAGAAGTCTGATTGGAGGACCTCCCCCTACATCTCAGTGTCTACACCTAGCCTCGAAGAAGGCTGGACACGGAAATCTCCAAAAGAGGCCAGAAATACTATCAGGAAGCCAAGAAGAAAGATAGAACAAATACTGGGTGGTCAACTCATTGTGTCTACCACACAGAGATTAGATTCAAATTACTTCTCTCTTAAACTCATTCCCAGAGATCCACAAGGTCTCCTATTGCAGAGATTAATTCTGTGCCTACCATCTGCTTAATATTGCATAAGGGTTTTATTATTTTCCCTTAACATAAAATTCTTGTCTTAATGATGGATAGTCAAAATCTAAATATCATTAGGCAATAGAGATAAAAGAATTCCAAGGATATATAATCCTTAAAAGGCCCACATGAAAGTACTACACCAAATCCACAAACTCTTAAACATGATCAATTATTATCTTCAATAAACAGAGGAGATAAATCCTAGCTTGGCTAGAACTTACAAAAGTGGAATATCAGTGATTAACTGAATCAAACAGCAGAGCAGCTCTTCCAGAAGATCCTCTGAGTCAGAACCTGGGAAGACACATAAGAAGTCTTTAACAAGGCATATACTAGAATGGAGTGGTTCCAAAGTTAGGTTTTCATTTCTAATGAGAGTAAAATAATTATCATTATATACATTCAGACACTAATTTTGACCTCTGAATAAAATCCAAATCATAAGCAAGTTAGCATTTATTAAGAGTTTCATCTAGTACATAAATTTTGAATATCAGCTATTAATATAGCTTTTAAATCTGGAAGGTATTTTAAGGTTCGTGTAGGCCAGCAGTTTTCTAATTTCTTATACTACATTCTCCATTCTAATACACTATGGTTCTTTCAATGAAATCTTATATTAAAGTCAGATATAAGCTGGGCGTGGTGGTGCATGCTTGTAATCCCAGTACTTGGGAGGCTGAGACCGGAGGATCTGGGTTCACGGACAGCCTCAGCTACTTGGTGAGGCCCTCCGCAACTTAGTGAGATCCTGTTTCAAAATAAAGAATAAAAAAATAGGGCTGGGAGTGTAGCTTGGAGGAAGAATGCCCCTGGGTTCAATCTCCAGTACCGAAAAAAAAAGAAAGAACTAGTTAAAGACAGATATATAAAACATTAAAAAATCAAGCTGCTCCAGCTGCTTTGTTTGAAGCAAGGGTAGAAGACCTGTTACACACACACACACACACACACACACACACACACACACATACACACACATGCACGTGCATGCGCCAAAAATATTTAACCTTACCTTTGATCTCTTTTTTTTTGCGGTACCGGGGATTGAACGCAGGGGCGTTCTACCTCCGTGCTATGCCCCCGGCCCTATTTTTTATACTTTATTTTGAGACCGGGTCTCACGAAGTTGCGGAGGGCCTCACTAAGTAGAGAGAGAGAGAGACAGAGAGAGAAAGAGAGAGAGACAGAGAGAGAGAGAGCGCTGAAGCTGGCCACAAACCCGGATCCTCCGGTCTCCGCCTCCCAAAGTACTGGGATTACAAGCGTGCGCCACCACGCCCAGCCACCTTTGATCTCTTGATGAACCCCAAGGCACCTTTTCTGCACCCTAGGGATCCATAGATCACAGATTGAATCCTACCAAGAATCTAACCACCTCTTTACTGACAAAGAGCCAAAGACAAAATGGCTTTCCAAATTGTAGAATTTGCGATTTGGAATTTGCAAAAATGCCTATAATCCTAGTACTTGGGAGACTGAGACAGGAGGATCGAAGATTTAAGGCCAGCCTCAGCAACTTGGAAAGACCCTCAGCAACTTAGAAAGACTCTGTTTCAAAATAAAAAATAAAAGGGGCTGGGGGTGTAGCTCAGAGGTAGAATGCCCATGGTGCAAACCCCAGTACCAAAAAAAAAAGTAGCAACAGAAAGATATAAATTACCATACCAATGGAAATACCTTCTGTCCCAGACTGCCACAGCTAAGTGACCTCCACATTTCCAAAGTCAATCAATACTTACATGACTTCTGGTTTTAGACACTACTGACCCCTGATTTCCACTGCTTCATAAAATTCTTTCCTCGGTTCCGGTAACATCTTATTCTTTTTTGTTTTGGTTTGGTTTGGTTTTTGTGGCACTGGGGATTGAACCCAGGGGCATTCTACCTCTGAGCTACACCCTCAGCCCAATTTTATTTTTTTTTTTTTAATTTTGAAACAGGGTCTCAGCCAGGCGTGGTGGCGCACGCTTGTAATCCCAGTACTTGGGAGGCTGAGACCGGAGGATCCGGGTTCGCAGCCAGCCTCAGCTACTCAGTGAGGCCCTCCGCAACTTAGTGAGACCCTGTTTCAAAATAAAGAATAAAAAATAGGGCTGGGCATGTAGCTCGGAGGTAGAATGCCCCTGGGTTCAATCCCCGGTACTGCAAAAATAAACAAAAAAAGAAAAGAAACAGGGTCTCACTAGGTTAATGAAGGTCTTACTATTTGCTGAGGCTGGCCTGGAACCTGCAAAACATCTTATTTCTAGCCAGCATCTTTTTCTATTTCTTCCCAGTACCTTCTTCCTCAGAACCCTTTCCTGGAGTCCTCCCACTGGCTGTCTTCACTTCGCACTCCCATGCTCTGGCTCATCACACCACTTGTATGCTAGTGAGCCCAAGTCCACAGCTTTCTTGGCTTCTCGCTGACCATTACAGGGTACTATCTGGCTGCCCACTAGCTAACTGCGCCTAGATGCAAGACGAGCACCTTGGACTCCACATGTTCAAAAGAAAACTCACCTCCCCTCAACACCTCAAACCCACTCGTTTCTTCTGGATTCTCCTTTTTGGTGGCTGCATCAGTAACTCAAGGCCAACACCCAGACTACTCTCTCCTGCTCATCCTTCTCTAACCAACCATTTGCTGGGTTCTCTCGACTACACAGTCCACCTCTCTGCTGCTGCCTCTTTTCTTCACTCCCTCTGTTAAGCTTTTAGTCCTTATCATGTGAGTGCAGTTAAATGTTTACTGAATTACACTGTGTGCCACCACGCCCAGCTTCAATAGGTAATCTAGAGATGATTCAAAGTATATGGAAGAGTATATGTAGTTTATATGCAAATACGACACATTTATATAAAGACTTGAGCATCTGTGGATTTTGATGGAGGGAGGGCTGGAACCCATCCCCACAGATACTGAAAAGAAAGCTATGATATATACTTAGAGCTGGGCATGGCGGAGCATGCTTGTAATCCCAGTACTGGGGAGGCTGAGACAGGAGGATTGCAGGTTGGAAACCAGCCTCTTCAGCAACACAGTAAGACCCTCAGCAACTTAGACCCTGTCTCAAAATAAAAAATAAAGCCAGGCATGGTGGCACATGCTTGTAATCCCAGTACTTGGGAGGCTGAGACCTAAGGATCCAGGTTTGTGGCCAGCCTCAGCTACTTAGTGAGGCCCTCCACAACTTAGTGAGACCCTGTTTCAAAATAAAGAATAAAAATAGGGCTGGGGGTGTAGCTCGGAGGTAGAATGCCCCTGGGTTCAATTCCCACACTGCAAATAATAAATAAATAAATAAATAAATAAATAAATAAATAAGTAGGGCAGGGGGCAAGCTCAGAGGTAGAATGCCCTTGGGTTCAATCCCCAGTGCCAAAAAAAATTTTTAAATTATATATACTCATTACATGTTTGTTGAACTGAACCCAGGTTTATTAGTAAAGATCCAATAGTTACATTCATTTTTATGATCACAGAGACCACATATTTTTAATTAATAACTCAATCTCTACATACAGTATTGCACAAATGATGGGTGGATCAACAGTTATATTAACACAAACTCATTTACATAAAGTGAACATTTACATGAAACTCCAGCTCCAAGTTTTGGTGCAGTCTGTGTCAGCACTTTAGTAAACAGGACAAACATAAAGGAACTCAGCTACTTTAATTCATGAGAATCAGCTTTCAAAAAACACATAGATGTCATCTCACAGAACCCAGGGAAATCAATAAACTAAGTGATAAAAGGACTACTTTAAAAGAAAAGTTGTTGATAAAAAAATGTTGTTAAAACAGATTGGAAATTTTAGCAACTGGACTTAGGAACCAGAAAGTATACAATATTGGGAGTCTTCAGAAAAAAGTCCCAGGTTCTACTTTACGATTACTACCACATCCCCAAAGTGGGATGGGCTGCTACAAAATCTTTTTAGTATAAACCACTGTTCCCTAGGCCTAAAGAAACAAGATGGCAATTCACATAAAAGGGCTTTTTTGTGTGTGTGGTACTAGGGATGGAACCCAGGGGCATTCTACCTTTGACTACACCCCAGCCCTATTTTATTATTTTATTTTCAAACAGGGTCTCACTAAGTTGTGGAGGGCCTCACTAAATTGCCGAGGCTGGCCTCGAACCTGCCATCTTCCTGTCTTAGCATGTGCCACCCACCCAGCTGAAAGGGCTTTTTTTGGTGGTACTGGGGATTGAATCCAGGGGCACTCTATCACTAAGCTACATCCCTAGCCCCGTCTCTCTTTTTTAAAACAAGGTCTCACTAAGTTGCTCAAGTTGGCCTCCAACTTGTGATCCTCCTGACTCATCACTTCATTTTCTCCACAAGGTGGCCACATATTATAAACCTTAAACATGTGACAGACACGTGGTTTCTTCAGTAAGCATCAAGGTTTCCTTCCATAAGCTTTCCTGGAGTTTATAGCCAGGGGAGTTTCTTTTCGATGAACACTCTGACTCCATCTTGAACAACTTCTTCATCAGAATCTCCTTTTGTCTTTGTATATTCCAGAGTGTAAGAAAGCCCATTACAGCCTCTGGTTCGGACACCAACTTTCACATCTACATGCTCAGGCTTATCTTTAAGAAGCTGGTTTACCTTGTTTACTGCTGAAGGTGTCTGATCATGACTTCCCTGTATTTTGTTTCAGCTAATTTTCTGGCAACAGGCCGTCCTATGGCATTAGATGGAAGACTCCATAGTTTAATTTAAATCATCATATTTCCAAGTCTCTAGGTGAATGCTTGCATGGAGGAGAAGAATGGTGAGTTAATCCTGAGCTTGCCAGGGTGAGGGTGGCTCCGGTGGGCTGCAGCTTCCGCTTGCTCACAGCCCGGACAGTGGCCCAGACTAGCCAAGCCAACATCCTCGCCGTCCCAGCGCCCCAGAGCCTTGGACCCGAGCAGCCACCTCAGCCTCTCTCCATGGACACCGCAGACGCCTTGACCCCAACAGTTACATTCAAAGCATCAAAGCAGTCTCAAATGTTGAGCTTTTTTTCATTTTTTTTGCTAGCCCACAATATTACCTGGTATTCAGAAATAAGAGAAATTCTTTCCTGCCTTGCCATAAATAGAACTGGCAGAGTAACCCTCTGAAAGCTGAATACAAACATTTAAGAGAATATCAAACCACAGTCAACATACCAAGCAATGCTAAAAATAAAAATACACAGCAAGACTCAGGTTCAACAACCACTTTAAATCTCATTCCAAAAAGGAGTGGGTTTGGCACAATTAGTAAAGATAAACTAAGGGAATAAGTAACCTTTGTCTCTGGGGCTACACAATAAAAGTAGATCTAACTAAAATTCCTCTCATTGCCAAGGCTGCCAACCTAACCCACGGGAGTTAACACCCTATCCCGACAAGTTGATTTGTTGGCACAAATATATAGCATATACAGACATATAGTGTGTATATAGTATACAATCGATACATCCTTGGCTCACCTCACAGAAGGTAGTGACCCAGACCAAAGTAAGAACATTTAAAATCACTCAATTCAGCCAGGAGTGGTGGTGCACACCTGTAATCCCAGTACCTAGGAGGCTAAGACAGGAGGATTGCAGGTTTAAGGACAGCCTCAGCAATTAGCGAGGCCCTCCACACCTTTTTCAAAATTAAAAAAAAATAGGGCTGGGGGTGTTTCAAAAAGTCGCTGTTTCAAAATAAAAAATAAAATAGGGCTGGGAGTGTAGCTCAGAGGTAGAATGTCTCTGGGTTCAATCCCCAGTAACAAATTTAAAAAAATCACTCAATTCTTTAAAGGACATCTCAGACAAAATGCCAGTTTAATAACCTAGCCCTGTTGAGCCAAGCAGCCAGCAGAGTTTTTAATCACAGAGGGGAGGAGCAGCACTCAAGACCCACAGATGCTGCCTGTCTGGATATTCTCACTTCCAGGTCTGTAAACACACCTAATTTTTAAACCTTAAAATAGTGACAAGGATTTTCTATTTGGTTCCATGCACTATCCAAATCATGAGCTCAGCCAAGTTTATTGTTAGGTCAGTTAAGGCATCTTCACAGCTTTGTTATCAATTTAATATAAAATGAAGATGATAATATTATACAAGTAAAATGTAACATTTAAAAGCCAATGCTCGAACAAAAGACAAGAATAAGCAATTTCCAGCTAAAAATGTCTGAAGATTTTTAAAGAAATCCTCAGAATCCTATATTCTTGTCATGGGGCTAATCTAGAAGTAAATAATCATATGTTAAGTGAAGACTGACAAGATTTGACTGCTTACCAAATTTGACATTAAGTGAGCTATTCATATTGAATTATATTCCAAGCAGCATTTATATCACGCTTAGCTTTCATATCAGGCAGATATCTTCCTTCGTTCCAATAAAAACAAATAAATATAAACTCTACTACCAAAAATTACAATAACACAGTCATGCATTTCTCACAGTAAAGAAAACCCTAAAAGCCCCTGAAATTAGTGGGTCAATGACAAAGTTAAACTGAAGTTCTCTGAACAAAGAACTTTGCAAAATTCAGTGTGTTTACTGTAATAACAAAGTTTTACAACTTAGAGTTCCTCTCTCCTTAAAAGAGAATATGTCTCTCTTAAGAGTTCTCTCTCAAGAGTTTTACGTTACTTCACTAGTTCCAGTCAAATATTTTCCTAATTTAAATTTTAGCTTCAGTGAGATAATGTTAATAGCAAACCTTTACTGAGTGTTCTGCTCTTTGAGAGGAATCGTGCTGAGCACTTCATATTGTCTCACATTAACCCTGACAGTAACTCTTAAGGAGGAGGTGTGATTACTATCAGCATTTTACACATGAAGAAATCAAGACTCGGAGAAGTCAGTCCCATTAAAGTAAGGGGCAGAGGCCACATCTGTACTCAAAACTGGGCTCCTCAGGGAAAAAAGAAAAAGGAAAAACAAAAACCCTTATGAGTTATTCTAAAACCCTGTTTCTATACAAAGTGCGGGGGGGGGCTCAGTCAACTAATCCACATTTCAGTGAACACAGTGTGTGTGTGTGTGTGTTTGCACACGCACACACATATGTGCACTTTTTACTGGGGATTGGACCCAGAGCCTTCTACCTCTGAGCTACACCCCATTCTTATTTTGTTTTTGTTTTTTTTTTTTTTTTTGAAACAGGGTCTCATTAAGTTGCTGATGGCCTTGCTAAATTGCTGAGGCTGGCCTCAAACCTGCAATCCTCCTGTTTCAGCCTCCCAAGTACCGGCAGGTGCCACCACGCCCGGCTCCCTGAACACCTTAAATACAAAGTCCCTGGTAAAGGAGTCAGATTAGGGAAAAGAGATGTGAAGTACCACATATTAGTTTGCTCATCAGGATGGTATATTTTACATCATCAACACATATGAGAAGGCCTTGGCTCCTTAAGTAGTCATGTACAAATAATCTAAAATATGAATAAATATAAACTATCACAATCAGTATTATGCAGAAAAGGTCACTAAAATCCCAGCCCTATCCCTGGGCTTCTTCCACTCTAACACCTTAATCCTGCTGGTCCATATGAGCTTCACAGAAGAAGGAACAAGAACAGACAAGATGATTTCTAAGTTCCCGTCTAGCTCTACTACTCTATACCCAAGACTGAGCTACAGTCCCTGTGCATTCCTCTCATTCAGCACCCATTCAGTACCATGTGCTGAAATCCCTCCTTTTTTGCCTTTAGGGAAAGAAGTAATAGTAAAATGCTGTCCTAACCCAGATGTGGTGGTGCATGCCTGTAATCCCAGTACTTGGGAGGCTGAGACAAGAGGATCACAGGTTTGCAGCCACCCTCTGCAACGTAGCAAGGCCCTCAGCAACTTAGTGAAACCCTGTTTCAAATAAAAATTTTAAAACAGGGATGGGGGTGTAGCTCAGAAGTTCAATCCCCAGTACCCCCCCAATAATAAAATAAAGATACTGTCCCAATCAAATGCCTTCCATCAGAGTAGGAGAGGAAAAAAAGAATAAAAACAAAAAAAGTGTTCACTGATTGCTGGGGAAAAAAAAGCAGCAATCAGAATAAAGAAACATATGGGTCATTTAAATCAGGTTACATGTAGTTATTTTTAAAAATGATAAAAGGCTAAGAGCTAATTGTTGTTGTTCTCTTTGCATTCAGAATGTCAAACTACAGCCGGGCATGGTGGTGCACGCTTGTAATCCCAGTACTTGGGAGGCTGAGACCCGAGGATCTGGGTTCGCGGCCAACCTCAGCTAATTAGTGAGGCCCTCCGCAACTTAGTGAGACCTGGTTTCACAATAAAGAATAAAAAATTAGGACCGGGGTGTAGTTCGGAGGTAGAATTCCCCTGGGTTCAATCCCAGTACCGCCAAAAAAAAAAAAAAAAAAGAAAGTCAAACTACCACTTTCTCAATGCTGCCCCAAACTGCACTGTGCCGAAACCAAGTACTAAAAACTTAATTGAGAACAGAGATGCACTCCAAAAAAAGAGTTAGCAGAGTGCTTAAAAAGTTCAGAAAACAAAAATGACTTACTTAAAATGGAAGACACATAGCTAGGCTATATTTATTATAAGCTTAGATTCAGAAAACCATGATAGAGTCTATGTTGTTAACAGTTTAAATTGTGAGGCTAATATTGAAATTAGTCTAAAGTATTAAACATCTAATTAGCCAAAAAAAAGCCTATAAACTAATCATAAAGAAAAGTAAATGTACTTACTCCCTTGTAAAAATAAGACTAGTCTACATTTCAATGTATGACAATATTTATAAGCTTGTGCCTTATGCCATCCCAATAAAACCAATAATAATTCTGGTTTATTGCTATTATTGTTGTCAAACAGAAATGTTTCTCATCACATTAAAGAATAATACTGTCAGCCGGGCATGGTGGCGCACGCTTGTAATCCCAGTATTTGGGAGGCTGAGACAGGAGGATCACAGGTTTGAGGACAGCCTCAGCAAGTAGTGAGTCTCTCATCAATCTAGCAAGGCCCTGTTTCAAAATAAAAAAAATAAAAATAGGTCTGGAGGTGTAGCTCAGAGTAAATGCCCCTTCACTCAATCCCTAGTACTACACATAAAAAAAATTTAAAAATAAAAAAAAAACCCGCAACTTCGTGAGACCCGGTTTCAATAAAGGATAAAAAATAGGGCCGGGGGTGTAGTGCGGAGGTAGAATGCCCCTGGGTTCAATCCCCGGTACCGCAAAAATAAATAAATAAATAAATAAATAAATAAATAAATAAATAAATAAAATAGGGCTGGAGGTGTAGCTCGAAGGTGGAATGCCTCTGGGTTCAATCCCCAGTGCCACAAAAAAACAAACAAAGAATAATACTGTCACCAGGTTTGTTTATAAAATGTGCTTATCAGTAAAGTTTAATAGGTTTTGTTCCACTGATAACATAAAGGAAAGGAAAGAAATATTACAAAAGACCAAAGAACAACTCAGGAGCTTCTGGAGGCACTTTTTTCTGCAAAGATTAAAATCTTATATGTTAAATATTTTAGCTTGACTTTTTTTTTTTTTTTTGTCTTTTTGGCACTGGGGATCAAACCCAGGGCATTGCACTTGCAAAGCGAGCCTTTGCCACTGAGCTACATCCGAGCCTTATGTTAAATATTTTAAAGGAAGAAGCCCATACTTCCCCCACCCCAGTCACATCTTTCCATTAATTATTTACTTTTTTTCATTCTTTTTTTTTTTGTGTGTGTGTGTGTGTGTGTGTTACTGGGGATTGAACCCAGGGGCATTCTACTTCTAGCTACTCCCCCAGCCCTATTTTATTCTTTATTTTGAAACGGGGTCTCACTAAGTTGTGGAGGGCCTCACAAGTTTCTGAGGCTGGCCGAACCTGCGACCCTCCTGTCTGAGCCTCCCAAGTATTGGGATTACAAGTGTGCGCCACCATGCCCGGCTCTAATTTTATTTTGAAACAGGGTCTCACTAAGTTGCTGAGGCTGCTCTTGAACCAGCAATCCTCCTGTCTCAGCCTCCCAAATACTGAGATTACAGTCGTGTACCACCACACCTGGTTAATCATTTACTTTTGACATGGCTTACTTATAACTAATGAAATTAAATTGCTAAATTTTATATTAAAACAAAAATCCAACAAAACCCACTCAGTCACTCACTATACAATTCCAGATCTGCCTCCTGAACTGGCCCTAAGATACAACCTGCCCCAGACCCTGGGGCCACTCTGAGTGCAGAAAAGCAAGTGGTGAAGTCTGCTGCCAGAGCAGCCAAGGCACGCTGGCCAGCGGAAAAGCCAAATTGTTTCAAAGAAGGGAGATTTACCTCCACTGAGTTTAGCAAAACAAAAATGCCATGGACTTTAAGGGTAATTCCAAAAAAAAATTTCAAAAACGATTTAAGCAGGAGAATGGAAAAGGAATTGGTTCTGTTGGAGGTACAATTAGGGCTCTTTTCATCTATTTCCACAAATTTCCTCCCACGTGATTTTGTTTTCTCTCTCATAAGTTAGCTGCCCTTTTCAATTGTTTGGGCTCCTTGGTTCTCCATTTACCCACCCATAGGGAGGCACGCAGAGCCTGACAAGTGGCAGGTCCCTGCAGAGGGTTCAGAGCTCCTTGAGGACATCCAAATATAAGTCTTGTTTGGGTTCATTTTCTCTAGAAGGGCATCTCTAGTGTTCTGGTAGGAAGGGAATCCTGGTGCCAGCATTCTAGCAGCCAGGTGAAGACACCTCACTCTCCCACGGGCAACCTTTCCACTCACACCGTGCTCAGGAGGCAGCCTCAGCCTGCCACTCAGGGAGGCTGATGTGTTCAGCCTCTGCAGGAAACACAGCTCCCACATTACACCAGGGAGGGCTGGTCTCATGCCCGCCTGACCTCCAGCTGCTGCTTTCAGGCAGTGCTCGTCATCTGGCTCTGAGACACTTGGTGCTTCCAATTCCCAAGCCTCTTCAGGGGTCTGGGGCAAGAACTGGCTTTAGTCTGGTGTTCTCCAACCCCAAAGGCATTTGGCATTTAGCATTTAGCTTTCAGCTTTCACCAGTCAGTTAAGTTCTTCATTACTCAATTCTCCAACTTCCAGTGTTATGAACACTGAGTTCTCCTCTCCTTCTCTTTAACTTAATAAATTCATGAGATTTTTTTTTGTTGGTGTTGGTGGTGGTGGTTTTGGGGTTTTGTTTGTTTGTTTTTTGCTAGTGGAGGTTGAACCCAGGGGCATTCTACCTCTAAGCTACACCCCCAACTTTATTTTATTTTTTATTTTGAAACAGGGTCTCACTAAATTGCTGAGGCTGACCTCAAACCTGCAATCCTCCTGTCTTAGCCTCCCCAGTACTGGGATTACAGGTGTGTGCCACCACACCCAGCTTAATGAGTTTTTTTAAAGTCTCTTTACTCCTATCTTATTGGAATTTGGAGAGAAAACAAAGATAAATATGCATGTTTAATCAACTATGGCTGAGAGCAAGTCCTACAAAATAAATGATTTTTTTTTTTTTTACGGTACTGGGGATTGAACCCAGGGGCATTCTACCTCTAAGCTATATCCCCAGCCCTATTTTTTTTTGTTTATTCTTTATTTTGAAACAGGGTCTCACTAAGTTGTGGAGGGCCCCACTAAGTAGCTGAGGCTGGCGAACCTGGATCCTCCCATCTCAGCCTCCCAAGTACTGGGATTACAGGCATGTACCACTGCACCTGGCTATTTTAATTTTTTTTAGTAGAGAAGAAGCCTTTGGAGATTGAGGGGCTGAAGATAGAAGCAATAAAATGGTGGTGGGGGATGCTGAAAGGCAGGCCCAGAGGAGTAAGAGGCACTAGGAAGAGGCACATGCAGAGGGAGGGATGCCTGCTCTGAGAGCGAGTGCCACCTATGCCCTGAGCGGGCATGTCTGTGGGCGCCGAGGGGGAGTAAGGGGCAGGTCATATGCCCAGAGCTGGGGAAAGCGGGGCATGTGGGAGACTGGTCAGCACAGCTCTGTGCAGAGTAGAAAGAGCACAGGCATTTGACAAGCCCAAGTAAAAGGCTTACTTAACTGCATGTCCTTAGTGCAGAACACTTCAACCCAAATGTATTTAAAAAAATCATTTAAGGTGGGTGTGGTGGCGTACGCTTGTAATCCCAGTACTTGGGGGGCTGAGACAGGAGGACCCAGGCTCCCTATTTTTTTTTGTTTATTCTTTATTTTGAAACAGGAATCACTAAGTTGCGGAGGGCCCCACTAAGTAGCTGAGGCTGGCCAGGAACCTGGATCCTCCCGGTTCAATCCCCAGTACCACAAAAAAAGACATTTTTAATTAAAATTAAAATTTAAAAAATACTTGTAAGAAAACTAATTGCCTTCCACTGGCAGCAGTACAGTGGAGCAGTTACTCCTATACAAAACAACTGTTAGCTAAAATGATACTTTTTCACATATTGATGGGCTTCCAGAAAGTAAAGGATCTCCAAGGATCCGAACAAGGATCCTGGCTTATAAGCCAAAACAACAAGCACAAGCAAATAAACTGACTTGAATCTGGAGTAAAGCACTGTGCAGCGGGCAAAGTAAGACATCGCAACACTGACGATGAACACCAACAAGAAGGAAGCCTGCGGCTGGTGGACGAGGCCGCCAGCAAGGGCAAGGAAGGGAACCTGAACCCATGACCCCACGCAAAGCCAAGAGCTGCTGGCAGAGGCAAATGTGACATCAGACAGATGGCCTCTGGACCCTTCAGAAGCAAGTGGAAATCCCGCCCTGATTTGGGGTCTCAATTTAAGATCAAATACAATTGACATCATCAAATACATAAGGAAACAAGCCATCAGAAACCTCTCTAGACACAAACAGATTCAAAGTACTGGATAATATGAGAGACAAAACATAAAATAAATATCAGCATTACCTTGACAAAAATGCAGCATAATACCAAAAGAGGGGGAAGAAAAACTCACATTGAAGGCAAAGGGAAAATAGAAACAATTTTATAGTACTTCATAGTTTTGCCTAGGGCTGGCTTTGTTCCCTTTGACTAATTCTCAGAGACTTGGAATAGTGGAAAGAGCTATCCCCATATAATGATATAAATTCTCTCTAACAATCTGTTACCGCATCATACGTAGCCCCTGGGGAAATGTTCAAATACAAAATCCTCACGAATTTAGATTGTAACCTGAGAGCTTACTGACAGTCATATCACTCTCATAAAGATGCTTCACTGAAAATGCCAGCAATATCCATGTGATCACAGCAATATTAACAATGGATTGGAATCAAGAAAAAATGCTGTGCTCTGTAATAAGCCAGCATACCTGAGATGCCTCAGTCAACTTTGCTCAACTATTTGCAGATGCTTCTCTGCTTATGTAAATTCAACCTTCAAACAACCTGGACTACCATATATTACCTATCCTTAAGCAGTCTTCCACACACCTATCTCAGAGGTTCATGTAGCAGTTGATTAATGGATGTTTTCAGCCACTGCATAGTGAAGTTCCGCTTTTTCTCATTCACTAGTACTTGTGTCATCATTCAATATTATTGCACTATTATAAATTCTAAGAAGTTGGTAGAGAAACTAAAAAGGACTTAAATTAGTGATCAGAAGTAGAAATCTCAAATTAAAAACATGTAAGACTGAGAAGAAAATAATTGCATATGCCCAAACCAGCGAGTCTTTAACCTTAGAAAGACATTCCCTGGACTTAAGCTGGTGAACTGACAATGAGCTTAGTGATAAAAAGAAAATGGTTTTAAGCAGCATGTATAAAATCCCAAATTGCTAAATCCATATAAAAAAAAGGAGACAGTCGGGCGTGGTGGCGCACACCTCTAATCCCAGTACTTGGGGAGCTGAGATAGGAGGAATGCAATTTCAAGGCCAGGCTCAGCAACTTAGCAAGACCTTGTTTCATAATAAAATATAAAAAGGCTGGGGGTATATCTAGGACGTAGAACACCCCTGGGCTCAATCCCCAGTACAAAAAAAAAAAAAAAAAGAAGGAGGAGGAAGAAAAAATCTGTCAGTATATGGACAGAATAACTAATTATCAAACCACATAGATGGCTTGTTCAGTGTGACAACCATCTAGATAATGTGGTCTATGGTTGAAAAAGTGTCATTTTCATACTGTCCCTACATTAGGTATCGTAAGATGTACAATGAAAAATCATGCTTCTCACCAGGCATGGTGGCACATGCTTGTAATGCCAGTACTTGGGAGGCTGAGACAGGACGATAACAAGTTTGTGGCCAACCTTAGCAACTTCGGCCCTCCACAACTTAGTGAGACCCTGTTTCAAAAAAAAAAAAAATAGGGCTGGTGGTGTAGCTCACAGGCAAAATGCCCCTGGTTTCAATCCCCAGTACCACAAAAAAAAAAAAAAAACATGCTTCTCAAGCTTGGATAAGCGCATAAGAGCAGGTGATACAGGGGCAAAGAGGATATTTAGGGAGGATCTTTGGCCCCAAAATAAATACAGTATAACCCTCAAGTACATCAGTTTACTCAGTGATATGTAATAAAATATAATTTTATATTATAATAAAAATGACACCATGTTTAAGGGTATAATATGCATAACTTCTAGGACAGAATATAAAGCCAAGTGTTGGGTTTGCACGTGTTGGTTGGATTGTGCTCAGGCCCTGGGGGATCAATATTCCCTCTGTCTTTGCTGTTAGAACTTCATGGAAAGGTTTGCCACTCACCAAGTAACTCATCTACAGCTCACTATGTGTTTGGTATTGTTGGTACAACAAACATGAAGGCTAGCATTAACAAAACTAACACATGCAAGTCACAATTTTGATTAAACGCCTGATTAAACATCAGTATATAATTAAGAAATATAAAAGGCTGGAGTGGTGGCGCACTCCTGTAACCCCAGCACTTGAGAGGCTGAAATAGGAGGATCGCACGTTCAAGGCCAGCCTTAGCAACGTAGCAAAACCCTGTTTCAAAATAAAAAATAAAAAGGGCTGGGGGTGTAGCTCAGAGGTAGAAGGCCCCTGGGTTCAATTCCCAGTATCAAAAAACAAAAAAGAAATTTAGAAGGCTAATTATCAAAACAGTAATTAAACATATTCATCTCTTAAAACTCAAAATCAATGCATGAGACTCAAGTTCTGAAATTCAATGTTGAATGATAAACAATAATTTTGAAAGATGATGGAGTGTTCTGGAGATAAATTACATTAATTTAACTCTAAATAATTTTCATAAACATTCCCTCCTAGAATAAAAAGTAACATTCAAGACTTCAAAATTCTGCAGAATTTCTCTTACATCAATTTAGTCAATTTCCTCAAAGTCCTTCATTAAGTCCATTTCTATAATACTCAGTGATGTGGTATGTTAGAGAACATTACAGTTGATCCAGAAAGAGGATCAAGACCAGCAGAAAATCTAGCTATAATCAGAAGTAATTTGGAAGATCTTGATTTCATTATGTTTTTTTCCTTCTTAGTGGGTGAGAAAAAAAGAGATAGGAAATGTATTTGGTCTGTGACCAATTTAGGGTGAAAAAGAGGACATGTCTGCTTTTTCAGTATCACCAGTAGAACTTGAGGCCAAAAAGGCCTTTTATTATTGAAACCAGTTTTAGTGAATCTGCTCCATCTATGAACATCCAGGATGGTTCTGTGTGCTTCCAATGCCCCATACCTCCCTTTTCCAAGGTAACTTCATAGACCTTCAATAAAATTGGGCTGTCTACCCTCCTTAAAGCAAAGCCTGAGGCATGCGGCAAAAGACACTAGAGTAGACAGCACAGAATTCAAGGAAAGAGCATTTATTTGGTCTATAACAGAATTGAACAGTTGGCTGAGAGTGACAAAGTAGAGATTTTCATCAGAGGGAAATATACGTGAAGCAATCCCAAAATACCTGGGGCTCCCACAGTTATAAAATGGAGGGGACACACACACACACACACACACACACACACACTCTCTCTCTCTCTCTCTCTCTCTCTCTTTCTCTCTCTCTGATCATTGTATTTTAGTCACTCTTTATAGAACTTATTCTTTACTTGATAAATGATAACATGGTATATTAGTTGAAATTTAACTTTTTTAACAGCATCAATGAGAATTTTAGTTATCTACACCTTTTACTCTCTCACTGCTCCTCTTCTCCCTCCCTACCTCCTACTCCCCAAACTTAAGAAGATAGCAATTCGTATCAACTCTGTTATTGTTAGATATAGAATGGCCCCTTGAAGAGGGGTTTGGAGTTGATGTAATTGAGTCATGAGGGTTGTAATCCTAGCAATGGATAAATCCACTGTAATGGATTTATGTGGGTGGTAACCCAGGCTGGTAGCATGTGCGTGGAGAAGGTAGGTTCCTGGGGATGCAGCCTTGGGAATTATGTATGATTCCTCCTCCCCTGATCTCTCTCTTGCTTCTGGCCTCCATGATGTGAGGAGCACAGCCCATGTGCTCCCCCCCTGCTCCCTGCTGCCATGCCCTGAGGTCCGAGGTTCCCAGCCTCACATGGACTGAACCCAAAGCCATAAGAAAATAAATCTTCTTTCCTCTATGTTACATGGTCAATCTTTTAGATCATAGCTATAAGAATGCTGATGGATACAGAATTTGGTACCAGGGAAATGCTGCTATATCTGACCATGTGGATTGTGACTCTTTGAAACTGGTTTGTGAGAGGAAATTGGTAGGGCCAGAATGTAGCTAGAAAGGCGGATGGTAGAGACTGTGATCAGGAGACTTTGGAGGGCAAAGAGGACTCCATAGGAAAGTGGAGCAGAGGCCATGTTGTGTTACACTTTGGCAAAGAACTCATTGGCATTTTGCCCATGTTCTGAAACATGGGCTGAATAAACTGGTGGAGGAAATATCAAAACAGCAAAATATCCAAACTGCTTTATGGATATTGATGTCCATGTTCAGTGAATTGTACATGGAATTTTGAGAGCAGAAAGTAAAGCAGAGAGACTTCATAGATTTGCAGTTTAGCCAGAAAGGCATGTGTAAAGCTTGGGCCCAGAGATGGTGCTGTGAAAGAAAGATGGCTGAAGGGAGGTCAAATGCTTTGATTGGAAACAAAGAAAGGAATGTGGCCTTGCTAGAGGCAGGCCCAACACTGCCTACCATGGGGATGGGCTCTGCCTTAGTCAAGATGGAGGCAAGCCCAGCAGCAATGATTAAGGAGGGCATGACTACCTTTTCTGTTAGTGGTTCATCTCAGAGCCCATGTAATGCTGGCTTTGCTAGAAAAAGAGGGTCATGGAGGCTTCCTCCCAGATTTCAAAGGAAGGCCTGGGAAACCAGGCAATGTGTGATGGTCAGGAGCCCTGCAAGTAGGCCCAAATGGGGCAATTTGTGAAGCTGTGAGGGTGAAGCCAAGGTTGTAAAAAATACTCCCGAGATTTAGAAATGCCAGAAACATGGAATGACCATGAGGAAAGGCTGCTAGATTCGAGCCATGAAGCCAGGCTGGAAGAGTGAGTATGCTGCCCATTGCAATCAGCCAGGCACAGGGGCGGGACTGCCAAGGCCCCTTAGAGATCGCTTCTCATTGCCATGTGCTCCAAATGCCAAAAATGGAGCCATAGGATTAAATACTTGCCCTGCCAGATTGCGTTATATTTTGGTCCCTTCCCTTCTTTCTATGGCTCTATTCCTCCCTTTGGGAATATAAATGTTTACTCTTTGCCATTGTATATTGGATACATGTAAGTTGCTTTCTATTTTGATCTTGTCTTTTACAGGGGCTCACAAGAATTCACTTTGAGTCTCAGAGGAGGCTTTGGGACAATGTTGGAACTGTTAAGACTTTGGGAACTCTTGGAGAGGATTAAATGCATTTGTATTCTGAGCTGGGCATGAGTTCTTCAGTGGCCAGGGGCAGAATGTTATAGTTAGATATAGTATGGCTCTTTAAGAGCTCATACATTGTTGTTTGGAGTTGATGTAATTGAGTCATGAGGGTTGTAATCCCAGCAGTGGATAAATCCATTATTAAGGATTTATCGGATGGTAGCCTAGGCCGGTAGCCTGTGGCTGGAGAAGGTGGGTCCCTGGGGGGTGTGGCCTTGGGTATTATATATGGTTCCTCCTCCCCCTGATCTCTCTCTTGCTTCTGGCCTCCATGATGTGAGGACAAAGCCCATGTGCTCTCCCTCTCTCCACTTCCTGCCACAATGCCCTAAGATCCGTGGTCCCCAGTCTCACAGGGACTGAAACAGAAACTGTAAGAAAATAAATCTTCTTTCCTCTAAGTTACATGGTCAATCTTTTAGATTACAGCTATAAGAATGCTGACGGACACAAACTCAAAACTGGATGAAACAATGAATGATTTTCTATGGAATAGGTCTTTTGAACAAAAGGAGTAATAAAAAATGACAACAAATAAAACTGCTAAAATATTAATAAGTTTGCTCTGTTCAATAATAATATCCTACATAAAGTTATTACATTCTTGCTATGAAGTGAAGAATTTAAAAGTAGAGCCAGGTATGATGGCACATACCTATAATCCCAGTACTTGGGAGGCCGAAACAGGAGGATTACAGGTTCAAGGCCAGCCTCAGCAACATAAAAAGGAGTAGAGGTATAGCTCGGGGTAGAATGTCCCTGGGTTCAATTGCCAGTACCAAAAATGATTGATAGATAGATAGATAGATAGATGATAGATAAGAAAGAAAAGTAGAACATGTCATGATTTAGCTTCCCCCAAACCAGCCAATTACATCATTTGTTTGGAAAGAAGCTTTAGAACATTAAAGAAACAAAACTTAATTGGGTATTTTTAAATTCAGCAATCTCTCAAGAAAGAAACTGAATAAAAGATAAACTCAACCTGTTTTCCCACTATCATTAGAGAAAAAGAAAGATTTTCCACCTAAGCAGAAAACAAAAGATCGCTGCAATCTTGTTCAAACACAAACTAGACTTGGCTCATCCATATGCATATTAGAAAGACAGTGTACAAGTAAGTATTGGCAAAGATCATACAGTCTACAAACTTCTTACCAAACAAAATAAAGTGCTCTTGGCTGCTAAATGTCCTGTACACCTTGTGCATGGCACGGCTATGAACAAAGTGATTTCCTTGCCTGTGACATCTGCCACCTTTCAGTTTCCTCGACACCTGCAGAAGCACTTAGTGAGATTCTGACTTCATAGAAATGGAAGGAGACAGTATCCTTAGACAGGTGCTTACTAATGACTAGCAAGGCAGCCAGACACAGAAATGATGTTAAAATATTAGAAGCCTGCAAAATCATATTTTCAAAGTCTTAGTTAAGAAGTATGTCCTTCTCTGATGTAGAAATACACTGAGGATGAGAATGGAGAAAAATACTATAATAAAACGGAAATTTATATTTTATTTCTCCAAAACTACTTCATGGTCTTTACAGAGGCCCTAAGGGCACTTAAAAAGGATGAAATGAGCCGGATGCGGTGCTGCACACCTGTAATCCTAATACTTGGAAAGCTGAGACAGGAGGATCCCAGATTGGAGACCAGCCTCAGCAATGTAGCGATACTCTCAGCAACCTAGGGAGACCCTGTTTCAAAATAAAAAGGGCTGAGGGTATAGCTCACAGGTAGAAAGCCCCTGGGTTCAATCGCCAGTACCACACACACAAAAAAAAAAGGATAAAATGACTATCCTAAGTTGTTTGATGGTATGTGTAAGAAATCCCTCTACTTGCACATAATAAATGGGGTCTCAAAAGAGAAGAGATAAACACACATGGTCACCCTACTACTCTGAGTTAGAAGTAAGCTACTATTCTATTGTGCTATATCTTTTCATTTGTTTGAAATGTAACATAATTCCCTAATATACTTTAATGACAACAAGAATTTCTGTGCAATTTTTGCTATCTAAAAATGTTTTTTTTTTTTTTTTTTTTTTTTTTT
>PVJS01021049.1:0-31924 GCA_004027185.1 Glis glis
AACTAGAAAGAAATATCTGCAATACATACATATGATAAGTAACTCTTCTGGATAATATAAAAACTTCCTACAAATCAATCATTAAAAAACAATACAATTTGAAAAACGGGGAAAAGACACTCATGAAAGAAGATAGGTAAATTACTAATAAACACATGAAAAGATTTTCGATTATTAGTCAACAGAGAAATGCTGAGTGTCAACTAAGTACTAAACTGGAACAAGGTGCACTGCTGATGGGCATAAGAAATGGTTTAAATCTATTGGCATTTCCTTATAAAGTATACTTACTAGTCTTAGGTGTTTACCCAAACAGAGAAAAAGAAACAAACAAAACCCCATGAGTCCATACAAAAGATTTGCACAAGAATGTTCATGTGTCTATTTGTACTAGTCAAAAATTAGAAACAATCTGAATATCTATCATATTTATGTTAGAATAATACTAATCAACAAAAAGAACAAACTATTGATGCAAATATTAGGAATAAAATCTCCAAAACATGCTGAGCAAAATAAGTCAGACACCAAAGAACATAGTTCTATAAAAAAAATTGATCTTATAATTTCAGGAAGATCAATCATTGAATGGAGATGGTGGAAAGGTAGGAAAATCAACTAGAAATGGGTACTAGAGAACTTTTTGGAGTGATGAAAATGTTCTATTATCTTGATTACAATGGTGGTTACACAAGTGTACACATTTATTAAAACGTATACTTAAAATGTATTCATTTTATTTCATTTATTACCTCAAACTCAATAATGCAATTTTTATGTTATAGCTCAATAATCTGATTTCTAAAAGTCAACAGAGAATTGTCTGCAGACTAGAAACAGCTGAAGGGAAAATTATTGAACTGAAAACACATCAATAGATATTTCCACGAATGCAGCATGGAAAATAAAAGTGTAGTGAACAAAGGGTGAAATTAGAAGGTCTAACATGCCATGAACGATCCTAGAAGTAAAAATATAAATACACATATTTGAAGGGATAATGCCTAATATTTTCCTAGAATAAAAGACAACAATCTATGGATTCCAGAGTCCAAACAGGATAAACTCAAACATGTAGGAAAAATTTTCTCACATATAAATCAGAAACAACTATAAGAAAGTAGTTGACAACTCAATAGAAAGTATTCAAGTTAATAAATAGCCTATAACCTACACTGAATATAAATAATTTTTGTGATCTTACTTTAACATAATGTTATAGTTTATCTAGTATGTTAAACAGAAATTTAATTACAGTTGTTTCCACATATATTATTTGTGGAAAACACAATTATTTTATACTGCAAAATGACTGTATTACTATTCTTTTTTTTTTTTTTGCGGTACCGGGGATTGAACGCAGGGACGTTCTACCTCCGCGCTACGCCCCCGGCCCTATTTTTTATACTTTATTTTGAAACCAGGTCTCACAAAGTTGCGGAGGGCCTCACTAAGGAGGGAGAGAGAGAGAGAGAGCGAGAGCGAGAGAGCTGAGGCTGGCCGCGAACCCGGATCCTCCGGTCTCCGCCTCCCAAAGTACTGGGATTACAAGCGTGCGCCACCACGCCCGGCTCTGTATTACTATTCTTAGGACAGATTTAATTTATTTGATATCAATTATATTGACATACTTTCAAAATACTTTAAATAAATGCTAACAGTATTTAAAGGATTTCTATACAATGCCAGATCCAGGACATACAAAGTCTAGGTCTGATTAGTCATATGAAAACAAATTTTTAGCCGGGCGTGGTGGCGCACGCTTGTAATCCTAGTACTTTGGGAGGCGGAGACCAGAGGATCCGGGTTCACGGCCAGCCTCAGCTCTCTTGCTCTCTCTCTCCCTGTCTCTCTCTCTCTCTCCTTAGTGAGGCCCTCCGCAACTTCGTGAGACCCGGTTTCAAAATAAAGTATAAAAAATAGGGCCGGGGGCATAGTGAGGAGGTAGAACACCCCTGCGTTCAATCCCCGGTACCGCAAAAAAAAAAAGAAAACAAATTTTTAATACTTTTCATTTGTGAAATTTTGCACTTAATATTTTACTTCCTCTTTAAATTTCTTTTTAGAATCCTTTTCAATTATAAAGATCCACTTTCTATAGAACTGTTTCAACCTCTGAATAAAGTATTCGTTTAAATTCTTCAAATTCTTTCATAGAAGATAAACACTGACTGTGTAAACCAAATTAAATTGAGACACGAAAAGAGTAATCAATTCTGTTCTCTTTCAACATGCTCATGCTTATATGCAAGTTTCTCTTGAGAATATGAGATAAACATTTCTCTGATGCTCAATGGTGTCTTCTGCACTGAATGATTAGTGACATTCACTAAGTGAAGTAAGCATCTTTCTTTTTTATACTTTTATTGGTGCATTATATTCTCACATCACAATGTAGTTCTTAATTAATATACTTTGGAGGAAACTGAGAACCTCATTACGTAACATACAGCCTAATGTGATCCACTTATAAATCTCTTCCAAAATGGAGATTAGAGAATAAGTATTCTGGCATAATGAACACGGAATCAAGCTAGATTTATGGTGAAGTAATGGCTGTGTGATCTTAGCTTGGTCTCTTTAGCCATATTAATAACTCCCAGTATTCTAGAGCAACGCTATCCAATGTGGTAGCCCACATTTGATCAGAGTCCTTGAAATGTGTCTAGAGAGCCTAATGATCTGAATGCTCAGTTGCATTTAATTTTGGTTAATTTAAAAATTGATAGTTGATTCAGTTCCTGGGAAATGTTTAGTATGTTTGAAATACCTTAGGTATGTGAATCTACTTTTTCAATAACAAATTTTATGAAATCCAAATACAGATCAAGTATTACTCATGAAACTTTTATATTTAACTAAGACATGCTTTAAGTATAAAACAAACACCAGATTTCAGAAACTTAGCTTAAAATGTAAAAAAATCTCATTGTTTTATAAACATTACATATTAAAATAATATTTTGGATACACTGTGTTAAATAAACTATATTATTAAATTGATATCACCGTGTGTGTGTGTGTGTGTGTGTGTGTGTGTGTGTGTGTGTGACTAAGGACTGAACCCAGGGGAGTTCTACCTCTGAGCTAAACCCCCAGCCCTATTTTATTTTTTATTTTGAAACAGGGTCTCATTAAGTTGCTGAGGGCCTTACTAAGTTGCTGAAGCTGGCCTCAAACCTGCAATTCTCCTGTCTCAGCCTCCCTCAAACCTGCAATTCTCCTGTCTCAGCCTCCCAAGTCCTGAGATTATAGGCGTGCACCACCATGCCTGGTTTCAACCACTTCTTTTTAATGTGGCACTAGAAAATTTTAACTTACATATTTTTCTGACACATTTCTATTGAATAGTGCTACTATAGAAGAGAGATTCTCTACTTTGGAACTATTGATATTTTGGGACCACATCAGGCTACTGGTTCTACCATGGTGCCCTGGTCCAAGTATCCTCATGGGGTTTGAAGATAAATACATGAACTTCAGTTAATCTGAATGTTGGTTCAACACCATGTGATCTACTGGAAGCAAGAGAGGATGCGAAACTGCCATGAGACACTGTCTCATCACTTTCCCCTACAGAGGAGCTATGGGCCTTTCTGCCACACCCCACTTCTCGTTCTTCAAAAACAGGGTACCCCACAACTTTTCATGCAATCATTTGGCCCTTTTTCTTTCAGTTTCAACCTTTGTGTATGGTACAAGGAACACAGGGAGCTGGCACCTTGGCCTTATCCTTCTTTATGGTGTCTATGTAAGTAATAAACTAAAAGTAGTGTGTTGCATCTTTTCCAGCTTAAGCAGTTAGGCCTTGGTCTTCCCTTTGACTTGTCTTGCTGTATTTTACTGAATAGTGGGGAGCTGTCCTGTCCCTTATAAGATGTCTAACAATACCCCTGAACTTGATCCACCAGATGTCAGTAGCAACTCCCAATTGTGACAACCAAAAATGTTCTTAGACATTGCTAAATATCGCCTCAAGGGACAAAACTGCCCCCCGGTTGAGAACCTCTGCTCTTTAGGTTCTTCAGGACCCATACCCAGCCCCCCCACACACACACATATGTGCATGGTAGAATACATGAAGAGACATCTAGGCTTCTCCCCATTTCTGAACACTTTCATGTATCAGGTTACTGCAGGTTATATTTCATTTGACGGAAGACTTACATGGTTTAAAATCATAAAAATAAGTAAATAGTAAATTAGCAAAGTAAAACAATAAATAGTACATAAGAAAAAAGATAATAGTAGTAAAAAGTAATCATGATCTTTAAGGATCCTTCTAAACTTAAGATTATTTGTCTTGTAAATAGATCTTTGAAAATAGACTTTGTCAAATAGAGGATTTTTTATTACAAAGAATAAAAACTGCATTCAATATCTTAAAAATATGAACATTCCTTGCAAAAATAGAGATAGCTCATCAAAAGCAAAGGCAGAGTTGGGTGTGATGGCACATGCTTGTAATCCCAGTACTTCGGAGGCTGAGACAGGAGGGTCCCAGGTTCAAAGTCAGTCTCGGCAATTTAGCTAGGCTCTCAGCAACCTAGTGAGACCCTGTTTCCAAGTAAGAAAAAAAATCGAGGTAGGGGTGTAGCTTGGACGTAGAATGTCTCTGGGCTCAATCCCCAATACCAAAAAATATTTTTAAAAAAGCAAAGGCAGAAACAAGTTCAAAAATTTACCTTGTTGCTATATCTCCTTGTCTCCCGGCCATTCATCTCAGATACAAACACATTTACCTGTATTATTTGAATCTTTATTTCAAATTCTCACTGAAGAGAATTTGGTCCAGCTTGGTTCAATATTTGGTTCTAGATTTAGGCTTAAAAAGTTTGGCCAGGAAAGTAGGAAGAGGCAATATAAACAATGGTGATGGGGAAAGAGGCATTAGTTCTGAGAGAAGAGTATTTAGGCAGGTACCTCGATGAATATTTACTAAAATAACACACCTTAAATTCAAATCTTTTTAAAAATATGTATAGATTTATACATGTTAAATGGATGGGTTCACAAAAAATATGATTATATCTCTGAGAAAGTGAAATAATCAGGACTTCCACTGCCTATTTTATACATTTGTACATTACTTTAACATTTATTACAAGTATATATTACTTTATAATGAGAATGATATTTCTTCTTGGACAAAAATTATCACTATGCATACTGTTTAAATATGTTTGCCAAATGTTTTTAAAAAGGTGTTTTTAAAGTAATTAATTTTTAACCAATAGAGAGATAATAGTTGAATAGTTCTTCCTGTCAACTGAGTAAAATTAAACATGGTGACAGTCATATTGAATAAATAAGGCTAATGTAAAGTAAATCTATTAATTCAGATTCTGTGATAATGCTGAAGCTTTAGGAATACATCTTAAGTCTTAAAATAGTCAAGAAGTGACTTCCCATTTTGCAAAATTACAGGGTTTTAGTTGTATTTTTGTGGAGGGTCTTTAATACAAAACTGATAAAAATTCAGAATTTTGTCAACATCTGAAACTAGCATACCTGTGATAAATTATTTAATTTTACCTCAAAGGAACAACTTGTTTTTATGTGCCTCATTACATAAATATTCATTTATAACTTCTTTTCCATGTACTTACCAGGAAAAAATAAGGCTGGATTTCTCTACATTTTTTTAAGACCATAGCCATAATACAAGAAGAATCCTTACAATTCACTAAGAAGAAAACCAAAAACAAATAATCAAACAATAACGAAAAACAGTTAAAAGATCTGGACAGAAACTTTGCAAAAGACTACATGTGCTGGTATTGAAAAATTGCTCCGGTATTGATTTCTAATAAAATATAAAAGACAGTCAGAATCAGGGTGCTGCACAAGCACTCAGACAGGGAGGGGCAGCAGCTCTGTCTGTTACATTCCAAGAGCTCCTCCTCCCTTCTTTCTCTGCCCCTTTGTTCTAATGATTAACCATAGTAAGAATGTAAAGACAGCTGAATCCTCTAGTCTTAGAAGCATGCAGAGACTTAAGAGCACCATAGAGGCAGTTAAGGCCTTTAGCCCTAAAAATATATAGAACTAAAAGTCCTAAGATCACAGTGACTCTGCCTGGAGCATTTTAAAACCGTAAAGATAGCAAGGGCCTTATGCCTTGGCTCTTAGAGATTATACACTGCTGCACTGGCTACAACTAGTGCCTCTGTTTACCTCCTATTCTTTGTGACCCAGCCTTAGTAAACTCCATGGGTTACTTCAAAGCACCCACAGCTGATGGGCAACTAATAGAGCAGAGGTAAAAAAAAAAAAAGATCATTAACCCCTGCACTCAATAAGTGCACTGTCCACAGACTAGAAGGCACCACCTGCCTAAGAAATAAGTTTCTAGGCGTGCCCTCTCCCTCGTCCACTGCTGCCGCCTCCTTCTTCTGCTGCTCCTGGTGCTGCTTGTGTGCTCGTTCAGCGCAGACATGGTACGTCTTTTGTGAAGCGGCAGCTGAGGAGACTCAGGCGATCACCATGGCCAACGAAAAGCCCAAGGAAGGAGTCAAGACTGAGAACAACGTTCATATTAATTTGAAGGTGGCGGGGCGGGATGGTTCTGTGGTGCAGTTTAAGATTAAGAGGCATACACCACTTAGTAAACTAATGAAAGCCTATTGTGAACGACAGGGTTTGTCAATGATGCAGATCAGATTCCGATTTGATGGACAGCCAATCAATGAGACAGACACACCTGCACAGTTGGAAATGGAGGATGAAGATACAATTGATGTGTTCCAGCAGCAGACAGGAGGTGTCTAATAAAAAGGGAACCTGCTACTTTACTCCAGAACTCTGTTCTTACAGACCAAGAATACATTCTCAATTAGAAAACTGCATTTTGGTTCCACCTCATCCTGACTACTACAGTATAGTTTTCTCTATTCTTTCATTTTCCCCTTCCCCATTCCTTTATTGTACATAAAGTAACTGGTGTATGTGCACAAGCATATTGCTTTTTTTTTTAACTAAATGGCCAATGATTTGACTGACATCAAATGGAGATGGGATGGGGAAAAATACTGGTTCTGTGAAAATATCCCCTTTCTCCATTAGTGGCATACTCATTCAGCTCTTATCTTTATATTCCAGTAAGTTATTTTGCTCTCATTGTTTTAACAAAAAAAAAAAAAGAAAACCAACAACATAAAAAGCCTTGCATACCTTGTTCGATTGGAGAATTTTAATGTTTTTCATTTATCATGTAAAACCAAGGACAATTTTATAACTTTTTGTACGTAGCTGTTGCATGTAGGGCAATATGTCTCTAAGTAGGGGTAAATTACTCTTAAAGAATCCTAGATAGTTTTCCCTTCAAGTCAAGCGTCTTGTTGTTTAAATAAACTTCTTGTTTAAAAAAAAAAGAAATAAGTTTCTAGCCTGTTGCCTTGGTAATGCTGATAAGCACATGCCAATGTGAAAATCTGTATTTAAAGGGCCAGGGTTGGAGGGAGGGGCAGAGTTTCATTTTGGGGCTCTCCAGTGTGTCTTCCAGGCATGCTGCTTTTTTCTTCCCTTTTTTATTTCCTACTGACTTTGTAATAAAATTTTGTTTAAGCTACAACCTCCGCCTTTTAGTTTTAATTCCCCATTCAGAAAATCTTATCTGAATCGAGGGAAAGAACCCACAGCACCACTTCCACCGTAACATATACACAAATAACAATAAGTACATGAAAATATACTGAACATGTTCAGCCATCAGAGAAAAGCAGTTTCTTTTACAGTCCAACATACACTCAACGTTAATTCCACACAGTAATCCTACTCCTAGGGATCTATACAAGAAAAATGAAACAGTATGTTCACGCCAACACACACATAACAGTGCTTCCAGCAGCCCTCTTCATAACAGCCACACGCTAGAAACAATCCAAAGAGCCACCAACTGTGCCACATTCATACAATAGAGCACCATTCAAGAAGAAAGGAACCACCAATGTAGATACATTAATTGACAAATTTTTTAGCTAAATAGGTCCAGAAAAAAAAGACTATTCAAATACTAGAATCACACATGAAAGAGGTTACATTACGACAAAGCTTACAGAAATAAGGATTATCAAGGAATGAGTGGGAAACTGAATAGTCACATGTACATGAATGAAGTGTGATCCTTTCCTTCATGACATATATAAATATTAATGCCAAATGGATCAAACAGTTAATATAAGAGCTAAAACTCTTACAAGGAAACATAGTTTTAAATCTTTGTGACCCAGGATTTGGCAAAATACTCACAGATAGGACACCAAAGCATAAACAACAAGAGGAAAAACAGACTTTTAAATGATTAGCAACCAATTTTCCATCTACAACCTGAATTCCTGTTTGTCATGTGAACTACCATATTCCTAGGTTGCAGGAATTAAGATGTCGACATTTCTGGGCCATTATTTTGTGTACCACATGTAATAGTCCTCCCTATCCACAGAGTATTGGTTTCAAGATACCCCCCCACAAGGGATACCAAAATCCATGGATGATAAAGTCCCTCATATCAAAATGGCATAGTATTTGCATACAATCTATGCTGTTCATATTGTTTAAGTTATCTCTAGATTATTTGTAATACCAAATACAATGTAACTGATATGTAAATAATTGTTATACAGTATGGTTTAAGAAATGATGATTAGAAAAAAATATCTATATGTTCAGTACAGAGGCAATTTTTCCCCCCAAAGATTTCTAATCTGCAGTTGGTTGACTCTATGAAAGCAGAACCCACAGATAATGGAGGATCAACCGTATATAGCATATCACTTCTTATAATCAGAAAAAGTTTTAAAAGTACAACTACAGCACATTATATTTATCTACCATCTCATAATATCTCTATAAAATTCCAGCAAGATAAAAATGTAACAGTCTAGCCAGGCGTGGTGGCGCACACTTGTAATCCCAGTACTTTGGGAGGCAGAGACCGGAGGATCCAGGTTCACGGCCAGCCTCAGCTCGCTCTCACTCTCTCTCTCTCTCTCTCTCTCTCTTGCTGTGTCTTTCTGTCTCTCTACCTAGTGAGGCCCTCCACAACTTCGTGAGACCCGGTTTCAAAATAAAGCATAAAAAAATAGGGCCGGGGGTGTAGCGCGGAGGTAGAACGCCCCTGGGTTCAATCCCCGGTACCGCAAAAAAAAAAAAAAGTAACAGTCTCATTAGTTTCATTTGATAAAGCAATTAAGGCACAGAGAGTAATCTGCCCCAAACCAAAGTGCTTACTAATGGGAAATCCGAGAGTAGTCTCCAGGTTCTCTGACTCCTATTTTCATTGCTCTTACTGCAGAGGACAATGGTCCTCAATTACTGAAGAGCAGTCTTCCCTACTGCTGATAACTCCATATTTTACCAGCCCACAAATTAACAAGTCAGTCAACTGGGTTATTTGCCACTAATTTCATACATAAATGCACATATACATATATAAAATATTTATAAATTATACATAAACTATCTAGGCAATATAGTCTAATACTGTTTTTAACTTTTTTTCTTAACCAAGATCTCAATCAGGTTGATACATTACATTTGACCGAATGAACCTGAGTTTTATCTGGTTGAATGATCACAAGCTAAGGCATACCCTGTATTTTTTATGGCAAAGAAAGGGAAAAAAAAGAAATAAAACATAATTTTATAACAAGGAATTGTAAACAATGGGGGGAAATCCTATTACATGTTAAATAACTGAAGTTCTGAACTGGGATGGGAAAATGAGAATTAAAGCCAACTGCTTTTACTAGTTCATTCAGATAACCAACTTAATTTTAATTATGTTATTAAATGATAGTAGTATCTTTACATAGTTTGGTTATCTCTCCTAATAAGCCAATATGCTTAAAGAATTAAGAAAAATACCATCAGATCTCATTTTCTTTTGCATTTCCAGTAAATATAAAAGCAACTGAATCGATATCTTGTTAATAACAGGAAATCTATTTCTAAGTGTATTATTTTCATAATAATAAAAGAAGCTGCAAAATATTGAGCATATACTATGCAGATATTGTACTATTTAATATACAGATAGTGTACTAAAGTACTTTACTTGTATTGTTTCATTTAATTACCTTAACTGCATGACATACATTTAAATACTGAAAGAGATAACTCACTCAAGGACACAGGTCTTTTTGACTCTAACCACTATGACATAATGCTATTGATCCTGGAAAACAAAGCTATTTTTTTAAGTCCTAATTGCTAGATTTTAAGGAACAGTCTGAATTGTGTACTCCCAAATAATATATACAGTAAGGATCCCCTATGTCTCTGCACATAAAACAAAGGAAACCAAGAACTATTTGAATGTATAAAGAGAAAGAAAGTGGTAAGAGCTTTGTTTCCTAATATGATGTCACTTATGCTACTCAACTTTTCTTACTCCCAAAAAGCTGAAGAACTGCTCTGTATCAAGGGAACTGCAGTTTAATCCTTTTCTTCTAGCAGTCTTTAGAGGTATTCCATTGTCTTCATGCCTTCAATGTTGTAAACAAAGTGTTTTAACCATCCTTTTTTTCTCTCTCTTAGGCAACTTACCCCTTTTTCCTAGACAACTTAGATATACACCTTCTTCTGTCTTATTAGTCCAGTATGCAACTCCTTAAGCCTTTTGAATATCAAGATAGGGTTTTCTTGCTTATTATTTATTGAATTATTACTGATCTCTCATTAGTTCTTTTTTCTTTTCCATCTGGAACCCCTATCATGTAGTTTTTACATAATATTGACTTTCCTGGATTTATTTACCTTTTTCTTCATGATTTCCATGCATTAATATTTTTGCCCTATATTTACAAATATTTCATACCAGTGATATTTAAGGCTACTAACATGGTCTTTCTTTAATTCATCTACTGAATTTTTACTGTGAAAACAATTAGGATTTTTGGGCCCCAAGAAGTCTCTTCTGTATACACTTTAAATTCCCTGGGAGATTTTTCTTTTTTTTTTTTAATTTAGGTGTTTATCTGATCCCTTTGGTAGTCATGGATATATATGCTGATTATTCTCTCCATCTTCCCTTCTTGCTGAAATGGGTTATTATTTTTCATTTAGCTTACTTAGGTATAGAAGGTGGGGTATTCCAAACATTGAGAATCCTACATGGGTTAGAAGACCATACACCCCTATTTTCTTTAGAATTATTTGCTGTAGTAGACAGCAAGCTGTCCCTTCCCTGAGGCACCAAAAGAGGTCTCCAAAGGGAACATATTCTGTTTCCCTTCATCCCTGAGAATCAGAGTGTATAAAGGAGAGGTGGGAGGGTGGTGTACATGGAAAAACCATGGAGGCAGTGGGAATAATAAAATTCAATGTCTATCTTAAACTGAACTGACAGGAAGATATAAAACCAATCTTAGAAAACAAAAATCTACAGGGTAAGTAAAAGGAAGCACAATTGTCTTTTAGTAGGAACTTTATGGCCAGGGAACTGCTAATACTGCAGCAAAAATCTGCTTGGAATGATTCCTTAATGTCTCTTCAACTTTGTACTCAAAGGTAATTAAATTCTAAATTACAGAATGGAGTGTCTGTCCACAGGCCATTCTTGCTGCCAAGAGGCAGAAAGAAGGAAGATCTGACTCTACCAGATTCTATATTCCTTCCCTTAATAAGTCCAAAAATTTAAATCTTCAAAATCAAAAGAAGAATTGTATACTAGTTAGCCAAAAAGGAAAAAGAAAAAAAATGACAACTGTCCATCATTATGATCCCAGATTTTGTGTCAGCCAACTCCATGAAAAATCTACTTAAAATTTGTTTTAAAAACTGAATTTCTATGAGTTCCCCACCACCTGAAGTGTAGAAACAGCTAAAAGAGAAGTCAGGGAAGCCTGACACTGGGAGGCTGAGACAAAACGATCATAGATTTGAAGCTAGCCTCAACAACTTAGCAAGACCCTGTTTCAAAAAAAGAAAAAAAAAACTGTATTTCCAAGCACTAACACTTAGAAAGTCTCAAAAAAAAAAATCATATGGTATATACTCAGAGAAAAAGATATCATTTAATTTTCTTGAGACAATATTCTGGAGTAGACAGAAGTAGGGAGAAATGGATAAGTTTTAAAGGCAGAAAATATGTTGACTTTTGAATTAAATTAGGTTTATTATATACAACATAAAATATCATAAACATTAGTTTAATGAGCTCCATGACCTGTCTTAAGCAACTGCTTAATTAAACTGCACTTAATTCTTTTAAATAACCTCAGTCTGTATTTTCTTCTTTTCCATGGTAGCTAAATAGCAGCTCTGAAAGAAACACATGGGTTTAAGTAAGTAAGTTGGATTTTTTTTTTTTTTGGCAATACTGGGGATTGAACCCAGGGGCATTCTACCGCTGAGCTACACCCCCAGCCCTATTTTTTATTCTTTATTTTGAAACAGGGTCTAAGTCACAGAGGGCCTCACTAAGTAGCTGAGGCTGGCTGCAAACCCAGATCCTCCAGTCTCAGCCTCCCAAGTACTGGAATTACAAGTATGCACCACCACGCCTGGCTCTAAGTTGGAAATTTTAATGTGAATAAAGAACAGAGGAAATCAGAAAGTCTACATCTCATAGTAGTCATAATTCAAGTTGAAATCTTAGTAACAATTATAATAATAGTAATTAATAATTGCAATGAATAATTATTGAATGTGCACCATACCAGATACTCTTTTGTGTGTATGTGTGTGGGGTGGGGGGGAGGGTTTACTGGGGATTGAATTCAAGGGCATTCTGCCTCTAAGCTATACCTCCAGCCCTATTTTATGTTTTATTTTGCAACAGGATCTCACTAAGTTACAGAAGGCCTTGCTAAATTGCTGAGGCTAGCTGTGAATCCGGGATCCTCCTGTCTCAGCCTCCCAAGTACTAGGATTACAGGTGTGTGCCACCACACCCAGCTCAGATACTCTTCTAAGTACCTTATATGTACTTGTTAATCCTCTCAAGAATCCAGTGAAGTATGGACAGTATTCTAATTTTATATAAAAGGAAACATGGAGATTAAGGAAACATGGCCCCTGGTCTCACTCACAGCAGCAAACTGGTGGGATAAGGATGTAAGACCAGAAAATGTGCTCTACTGCAATCTGCCCTCGTGCCTCCCTTAAGACAGTAGTGATGTAATGTGAATCTAGCTTTATACATATTAAATGTATTTGCTATTCTACTCCACATACAGAGATATGATTAATCTTAAAATAATCAGACCAGCGTATATTTCATCATCCAGGCAAAAACCTTATGAAAATCAATTTTGTACACTAATCTCTCAAAACTATCAGACTCAAGCAAAAAGGAAAAAAGACAAGGCTTCAAGTTCTTTCGTCCAGTGATCCAAAAATAGAAATCTGCTTCACAGAAACACTTCAGAATTCTTTTACTATGCCCAAATTCAGAAAGTATGACATAGAAGCTATCAGAGCTTTCAAAGGATCTGAAAGTAAACATCATTAAGAGGTTCCTGAAAGCTAAGTATACAGAAAGGCCTATGTCTAATTTTAATTCCCATTCTATACATTAATAGCAGCTGTATCTCAATTATATTTTGATTGTAGCTTCAAAGGTACTCTTCCCTTTTATGAAGCACAATAACTTAAACAGAAGGAAGGCAATATGTGCCATAGCCTACTGAGGACTGTGGGAGTTGGGAGCTGTAGGGATCCATTTTTAAAAAATTCAAGCCCTACATCTAGTCCTTTCAATAGAATCTAGATAAAAGGGGTGTTTTCATCATGTACTTTTGGGAGGATTAAGAGAAGAAAGAGAGAAACATCAATTTCAATAAGATATTCAAAGTACTGATAGAATGAAAAATTAAGAAGAGATATATGTAGAAAACTAGAACACTGAAGGCTAGAAAAAATAATATTTTCAGAAGGTGAAAATAGTGTAAAACTCTATAAGAAAAATCTCATGACTATGACAATAAGGTGACACAAGAAGATGTGATGAACATCATGTGCTATAGACCTATAAGACTCAATCACTATCCAGAGCATGAAAGGGAGGGAACGGGGAGGGAATAGGGTGGGATTGGAGGGAGGGCTAAATGTGCAATGTGTGCGTGTATGATGTTCATACCCTGACATATATCAAAATGTATAATTACAATGCACCAATAAATGAAATAAAAAAAGAAGATGTGATGACATGGAAGTTGAAAATCTAGATTAGGTAAGAATAATTATGAAATTCAGTAAGTTATCAAATACAAAAATAAATAAGAAGTTTTGTGGTCAGAGAGGGCATGCTGTAAGTTCAAGCTTTTCAAGGTAGTCTTATGACTTAGTACAGGATGTGGCTATGTTAGTGAGAGACTCAGGAGGAAATGAGAACATCAACTGAAAGTGGAAGATGTCAAGGAACTAAAAGGACAGGATATCAAAAGGGCCATGTCAATGGATACAGAAGTGACAAAGGATAATGACAGAGAGTATGATAAAGAAGACATATGTCAGGCAAGCAATAATTTGAGTAAAGCTGGAAATACATTGGATGCTGAAACAGATGACTATGAGAAGGGAATAATTGTGGCCTCTATTTTTTTTTGCCAGTGCAAATCATTTATTTCTTTGTTTGTTTAATTTATTCATTCATTCATTCATTTATTTATTTATTTTTGTGGCACTGGGATTGAACATTCATTCATTCATTCATTCATTCATTCATTTTTGTGGTACTGGGATTGAACCCAGAGGTGTTCTACCTCTGAGCTATTCCCCCATCCTTTTTAAATTTTTGTTTTGAAACAGGGTCTTGCTAGGTTGCTAAGAGTCTCGCTAAGTTTTCTTTGGGGGGAGTGTGGTACTGAGGACTGAACCCAGGGGCATTCTACCTCCACGGTATACCCCTAGCCCTATTTTACTTTTTCTTTGGAAGCAGGGTCTGAGGCTGTCTTCAAATCTGCAATCCTCCTGTCTGAGCCTCCCAGGTACTGGGATTACAGGACTGCACCACCATTCTCAGCCGCCTTGTAGTCACTATTAAGAGAAAGTCTTAATAATGGTACTTCCAGTACATCTTTAAAATGACATATAATAGCCAAGCGTGGTGGCGCACACTTGTAATCCCAGTACTTGGGAGGCTGAGACAGGAGGATCTGGGTTCGCGGCCAGCCTCAGCTACTTAGTGAGGCCCTCCGCGACTTAGTGAGACCCTGTTTCAAAATAAGAAATAAAAATAGTGCTGGGGGTGTAGCTCAGAGGTAGAATGCCCCCCTGGGATCAATCCCCAGTACCCCCCCCCAAAAAAGACATATATTTCAGCTGTAGCATTAAGAAAACTGATTATACTGATTTTCTCATGTAATGAGAAAGAAATGCTGGCTCAATATAAATTCATATAATTTAGATGCTTAAAATGGTTGAAAAGTTAAATTTGTCTTGAAATTGCTTTCTCTGTAGACTATGGTACATGTTACAAGCTTTGAACTACTGGATTCGAATCACATACTCAAAGCTTTCCAGTACTAGTAAACTGGCTAGTGTTCAATTTTAGCAACTTAAAGAAAATGCCATTGCCTCAGTACTAGGTAACTTTCTCTGAATCAACCTATAGTACTCAAATATGTCATCTGTTTGGTAAGAATTTGTACTTTACAACAGCTCTTAATGATGCAAGGATGAAAAAATTGCAGTCTCTTAATAAAGAGAATGTAAATTAACTAAATTTGACAACAGTAATCCATCAAAATTTAGCTTCACACCACTTGGCATTTGATTTGCATTTGGAGAGTTAATATTGTGAATCTTATTCTTAACCATCTTTAGATTACCATTTCTTTACTTCCCTTTTATGGGTAATAATTCCTCTAGAAAAAGCAATAAACCTTTACCTATTCTGAGGGAACATTATACATACCACAATAAAAAAGAGTAAACCTTTATTTAAAATTGTATGTCAGGTTGGATTTACAATTTAGATATCATCAAATAATACTTACCAATACAGACATCAATCTTCCCTTTAATAGCAGCTTCATGCAGAGGTGTATAGTTCCAGTTATCCCTGGCATTTGGATCAGCTCCTTGGCATAGTAACAGACTAACAACCTCAGCATGGCCAAAAGAACATGCATTATGGAGCGGGATGAGACCTCCATCATCACGAGCATGGACATTAGCACCCATCTGTAGTAAGTGTTCTACAACATCCTTCCTTCCAAAACCTAAAAGGAACAGGAAAAAAAATTTATAAAAAGAGCAAAAATTTACAATTCTGTAAAAAGAGCCATTAGAATACCTTTAACACTATCAACAAATATACATTTAAGTACTATACTCTGTAGTAAAAAGAGCCAAACAAAAACATTAGCTCACTTCAAACTGATCCTCTCATTTCACAGAACCAAAACTAAGAAAGCTCTTCCTTTGATGTTGGCAGTTGATTCAAAAAACATTTCTTATTCACTTGTTATATGGCTGGGTAACTGTGCCAGAAATACAAAAACAAGACTACTGTCCAAGGCACTCACTTTCCCCTCATGTTTCCCCAAACAAAATTACATGTACAAAACTCATTTCTATATTTTAAGAGGTAAGGGTTACTTAAATATTACCTTTACCTACAACAGACTCTAAGATGAATCTTAACATTCACTATTACATTAGAGAAACTGGAGGGAAATTGAAGGGTAATAGAAATATGTGGTGACAATTTGGTTACAGGGAATACTAAAAAGAAAGAACCAAAAATGATGCCAGAATATCTACTATTGAGCGGGTGTGGTGGCGCATGCTTGTAATCCCAGTACTTGGGAGGCTGAGACCGGAGGATCCAGGTTTGCAGCCAGCCTCAGCTACTTAGTGAGGCCCTCTGCAACTTAGTGAGACCCTGTTTCAAAATGAAGAATAAAAAATGGGGCTGGGGGTGTAGCTTGGAGGTAGAATGCCCCTGGGTTCAATCCCAGAGTATCTATTGAGAATGGTGGCCAAACTATGTGAAATGGGTAGTGAAGTGAAACTATTCAAGCTTGAATGTATTGAGTTTGAGAAAACCAGATGGCTGATAAGTGGGAATCCATGCATTTGAGAATACAGAAACAGAACACTGGTAAGAAGCATCACAGTTTTTAGACACAGAAGGGGAGGTGGGGGGAAGAGGCAGATAGGATCTGATGCAGTGAAAGGACTAGGCAAACACTTAGAATGGTAGGAAATACCAAAGAGGACAGCATCAAGGAAGTGAAGGAGCAGCAACATTATGTGCAGTACAGCATTATGAGGACTTAGTGGGATCAACAGAGAAGGAAAAAAATGGCCTATGACAACTTTAGAGTAATTTTAGTACAATGACAAAATGACTAGCTGCATTGCAATGTATTACAAAAGAAAATTGCACATATTTGCATTTGTACCTTTATAAATAATTTTTCCCATTAGGTCTTATTGGCTAGGTATCACTAACTATATGCTATTACTTACTGGGTCATATTGGTAGAAAATGGTACTTAAAATAAAAAGACAGTGAAAGAGTCATATCTTCTTCTGTCTTATACATACATTAAATAAATGAGAACCAGTGGAAAATAGTATGGAAAAAGATTCAATATATGCCCTCCATAGAAATTCATCCATTCCAGGAAAGCAAGTGCTAAAGTCTCCAAAGTAAAAGATAGGTTTCCACAGACATGTATCATAAAGTCAGAATTAGGTTCCATGGAAAATATCCTTCAAATTAAGTTGAAAATTTTAGGTGAAAGAGGTCAATTTCAGGTTAGTAACTGGACAGCAAATGTATAGGGTTTGTGCTAAAGTAATTGTCACCATCCCACCAGGGTTTTTTGCTTTGTTAATAACTGAGGAGCTGTATAGACGTCAGGTTCTCTTTGATTCACTAACATCTTTCTTCCCTCTATCATCACAACCTTATTCCCTCCACTGGTACTTTCTTTACCCAGGAAGACTGAATGATTCTCCTTCCTATATGGATTTGAATAAAGCCTGAGTACATACTTATTTTTTCCTAACTAGTTCAACACTAACAGTGTTTGAGAACTAATTTCCTTTCTTCATTAATAATCAAAATTTAAATATGTTTTAACTTACCAGTTGGCACTTTAAAAAGTACTAATTATAATAACTATGAAACAAAATAGGAAGGTGTGTATTTAATTTTACTAAAACTTTTATATCTAACATATAAAATAAAATTCCCTGATATTAGGGAGAAGATGGTAAAATAGAATTGTGCTCAACAGCAGCAGTTATTGACAGGCTTAAGCAAATATACTCTCTGACTTAACATCATTTTTCAAATTTTATCATAAAAAATTTTCACATATGAACAAAGATTTTGAATCAAGAGTATCAGAGAATTACTTATAGGAAATCATGGAAACAATTTAAATGTCTAACAGACCCTTTGATAAGTAAATTATGTTTTTTATATAATACATCATCATCCTGTTGAAATATAATCAATGCCACTGAATTTTACACTTAAAAATGATTAAGATGGTAAATTTTGTTATACACATTTTACCACAATAAAAATATCACCAAGAAAGTATAAACTATATAAAAAAGATGTTACAAATAATTTAAAAACATGGGAAAGTGGGTTTTTTTTAGGATTAAGCAGTCTTCGAGATTAAAAATTGATACAACAAAATACAGGGGAAATATATATATATAAATGGATAGAAAAAAGACTAAATTGTTAGGTAGTATGAGTATGTAATTTTTATTTTCTTGGTTTTTGTTTGATTCATTATCATATAAAAGCACATCTTAATTATCATATAAAATATTAGTAAAAAATCCTTATGACCTTGAAGTCTTTATGTGAGCCTGCCAGTTACCTCTCCAATCTCTCTGTTTTACTCTTTCACTATTTGCTCCTTGAATATGACAAACATTTTAAGCCCGGGAGACTTTGCACTTGCTGTGCACTCTGCATTCTGACCTCAGCCCCAGATCTTCACAGGCCTAGTTCCTTCTGTCCTCCAATTCTTAGCCCAAAGTAAGAAACTCATAAAGACTTCCACTGAACATCAATTTAAAACCACACATACCCTCCCATCATAGTTTTCAACATCATCCAGTTTTACTTGTCTCCTGCACTTAATGACTATCTCAAACTGTCTTGTCTACTTGTTTACCTGCCTATTATTTATTTCCCCACTCAAGATGTTCCATGATAAAAGGTACCCTGTCTTATAAGCTATCTGTACCTCCATCACCTAAAATAGTACCTACACACAGCATGGGCTCCATACAACATTTGTTGACTACATGAATCTACATAATGTTTACTTGCTTCATGATAATTAGACCAAAATAAAAAGTAAGAAGCTTTAAATTTTATATTTTCAATTAATAAAAAGAAAACAAAATTAAAGGTTTTTTTTAACTTTAAAAATATTAAAAATACTTTAAAATTTTTAAACAAAACAATTATTCAGAAAGAAAAATCATAATGTCACCACACACAGATAATCACCATGAACATTATGATTAAACTTTCACATTTCTTTCTTTACAGATGTGTGTGTGTGTGTGTGTGTGTTTCTAAACATGTTTTTTTCTTACCTTTTCACTGTTCAAATATTAGATATTCTTCAGGTAAAATTTTTTAATTTATTCATAATTTTTATGGATCCTTAGCATTTAATTACATATACATATCGATTTGTTTCCTTGACTAGTTTTACCATTATAAAAAAAAACTTTTGTCATTAGAAAAAAAATAAAATAAATTTTCTTGTACATGTATCTTTGTACTTTTCCCCCAGATATTCATACAAGAATAATGCCTTGAAGCAGAAGTGCTAGGTTAAAGGATATATATTTAAAATTTCATGTTGCCAAACTGTCCTGTACTTTATTCTATCAACTTCCATTTCTAACCAAAATGCTTGAGAATATCCATTTTCCCATCCTGTGTACATTATCATTGTTTATAATAAACTTTAGAAAGACAGAGGCAAAAAAAGCATTGTTAATTTAAATTTTTTTGGTTCAGATAAAATAATCTGTTATATAATGCCTTTTCAGTTAACAGCAGATCACATATATGTTCCCTAAGATTGTATGACCCAGTGACATTGTAGCCATCTTAGTTTGTATAAATACATTCATGACAAATACAATGACAAAATTGTATGATGATATATTGCTCAAAACATGTCCCTATCATTGAATGACACACTATTTGCTTTTTTACTTTTGAAAATTAAATATATAAATGCAGTTGTACTCTGAATCCTAGTATTTTCCATTCTTCCCCAGAGAAACAATTATTTAAATTCAATGTTTGTTATATCTGGAATATTTTTATATTTTGCACCCTGTGTGTTTTTAAACACATATATATTAATATATTATTTTTAGATTTATATATTTCATATTATTACATATTTCCTATTTCATGCTGTTAGAATATTACATATTCATATTATTATGGTCAGTATCATATGGTTCATCCCCTCTTCTTCCTGGCCAAGAAAAACTCAATTGTGCTTGGGAACTGGGCACAAAGTAATATGTTAAGGTAATCCCTTACCAATCCAGGGAATGAATTCTGATTACTCTAAACCTGTTAGGTGATTTCATTCCTCTCTGCTAGTGACTGTCAATATGACAGAAGGGCAAATCTAGAAGCTTCTAGGAAGATTTTTTTCTCCCTACTAAGAGAAGATGTTGGGGGGGGGATCCCTTTTCTCTTCTCCCCCTTCCTTCCAACCTTTAAAAAACTGAAAAGAGTTATAAAAATACTGACACAGAACTATGCTGTGCTCACCAGAATAATGAACTAATCCTTGAACCTCTATACTTTTTGTCAAGCAGGAAATAAGCCTCCGTAAGCTTTAAGTCATTATTATTTGAAGTTTTGAAATATTCATAGCTTAACCCATTCAAATTGAGACAAACATTTCTTCATACATTTACTAACAATTCAAGTTACACCTTTTGTCAGCTATCAGTTCATTGTCTTAGGCCAAATTTTTACTGGGTGTTTTTTTTTTTGTTGGAATTATTCATTTACTCTGAACACTAATCTTGTGTTGGTTATAAGCACTATAACTATTTATTCTCTGTTTTAGCTTGTTTTTAAACTCCACTTACAGTATGTTTGATTTCACATGCTTTAATTTTTTTTTTTTTTTTGGCAGTACTGGGGATTGAACCCAGGGGCATTCTACCTTTGGGCTACACCCCCAGCCCTATTTTTTTATTCTTTATTTTGAAACAGGGTCACACTAAGTTGTGGAGGGCCTCACTAAATAGCTGAGGCTGGCCACAAACCTGGATCCTCTGGTCTCAGCCTACCAAGTACTGGGATTACAAGCGTGCACCACCATGCCCAGCTCACACGCTTTAATTTTTAACATAATTATATCAATCTTTCCCTACATGATTTGTATTTTCTATAGAATCTTTTAAGAAATCCTTTCCTATTTCTACACTGTTTTCCTATATTTTCTTCTAGATTACAGATGCTCTTCTACTTACAACAGGGTTATATTCCAATAGACCTATCCTAAGTTGAAAATACCATTAAGTCAAAACTGCATTTAATACACCTAACTTACTGAACATTCTAGCTTAGCAGCATATTACATTGTTGAGTATCTGTTGTTTTCCCTGGTGGTCATTTGGCTGACTGGGAGCTGTGGCTTGCTGCCACTGCCCAGCATCACAAGAGAGTATTGTACCACAAGCTCAGGAAAAAATCAACATTCAAAGTTTAAAGATTGGTTTCTATTAAATGCATATCACTTTAACACCAGTACTAAGTTGAAAAATCCTAAGTTAAATCATCATAAATCGAGGACCAACTATACCTTTATAATTCTGCTTTCATATTTAGATTTTTAATCTACCCTTAACTATGGTGTAGGTTAAAAATCTAATTTTGTTTTTTCCTATCTTTTCTTTGATTGGTCAGTTTGCTTAAAATAAGTTAAAATAAGTTGCTTTAAAATAAGTCTACATAGATAGTAGGACAGAGTAGACCCACTTTATTCCTCTTAAATAATTATCTTGGTTATTACTATGTTTTTATATTCTATATGAATATCTTCAAGTTCCATGAAGAACACTGTTAGAATCTGCTTGTTTGTTTGTTTGTCTGTTTTTAAAGCTCAATGATTAGAATTCTGGAAATCTGACAAAGTGATAACACTAAATCTTCTAATCCAGGTACACGGTATACTTCCCTACCAATTCAGGTCTCTGTCTCAGTTATGGCTGGGATATAGAATGTCTCCCAGAAACACTCATTAGGAAATGCAGCTAGGTTTGGAGGTGGGGCATGCCTGAAGGAGGTGGGTTACTAGGGGCATGGCCTTGGGAACTTTACCTTGCCCTAGTCCCCTATTGCTATTGCTCCCTACTTCCTGACAGCCATGAGCTGAGAGAGGCTTTTCTTCCTCTACATGCCCTGAGGCCCTGGTGGTAGAGTCTCTGCCTTGGAGTGGGCCAACCATGGACTGACACCTCTAAAACCATGCGCCAAATAATCTTTCCTCCTCTAAGTTGTGCCTGCCAGGTGTTTTGGCCACCATGATGAAAAGCTGACTAAAACAGTGTCCTATTTTTTCTCAATATCTTGCACATATTTGTCAAGGATTATTGGGTATTTTAAGATTTTGCTTGCTATTGGGATAAGAGGTAAATGGTATGTTAGAGGGGCCAGCCAGAGACAGATCACTTGAAGACTCTGAGTCATAGCACGGAATTTTAATTTGAGGAGTAATTTGTTGGGTAGACAAATTCGTCTGCTAGCTAATATGGCAGGAGCACAGTCAACAGCAGAAATGGCAAGATGAGGTCAGAAAGAAAGGTAAAAGCTTGACTATATAGGGTCTTTTTATCAAGTACATTCAGTTCCAAGTAACAATACCCAACTAGGGTAGGGATTCACTTGTCTCACATAACTTGTCTAGACATTGGCAATACAGGCTCACTAAAGCAGCTTATTAATGAATGATATTAGGAGTCCTTTAAGAATCTTTCCGCTCTGGCATCCTTAGCATCCGCTCTGGCATCCTTAGCATCTGCTCTGGCATCCATAGCTTTCTTCCACTTGCTTGTCACCTCATGACCACAAAAATGCATTACATCTCCAAGCCTTATGTCCAGGTTCCCAAGAAGAAAGAAGTGGTATATGAGGGGGAAAAAAAGAAATAGAAAAAGAAAGAAGAAAGGAAACCTTTCTCTTAGTCTTTTTATTATTACAGAAGCAATAGCCTTTCTCAATTCTTTCACCTATATCTCAGCCCCAAATATGTCTCATCTGTCCACCTATGAAAACGGGCTGGAAAATCAAGTCTACCTTGAACAAAACCTAGTACCTGTTAGTGAAGTACACATCTATTAATATTACAGTGACAAAATGAAAAATACACTAAGCACTTCTGGTGCAGAACAAAAGTATGATGATCACCTAAAGAATCATACTTATGCAACCTGTGGAGCTCAGTCTGATCTATGTGTTTTGCAAGTATTTTCTCAAGAATGAACAAACTAGGCCTGTCACTTCAAAGAAAACTACTGACATTTGTTCCTAATGATAAAATGTGAGCTTATTTCAAGCCAAAATTTTAATTTTGTACCATATGCATCTGCCACCATAAGCTTCATGGTTTCCCAATACTTAAATATTTTCTAAGATTGGTGGTGATATTAGCAAGTATACTTATTGTTTTTTATTATAAAGATAAATGTGATAATGTTTGGAAGATCTGTATAGCTTAGTGAACCAATATCTTCCAAATAACCAAAACATGTAAAGATCCATTTTTATAAAACAGGTCAATAGATTTTAAAATAGCAGAAATATGAAAAATATACTGATAAGCCTTGAAATTCCAGATTGCATGTGACCTTTAGGAAACAACTACTTAATCAAACTTGAATATAGTATTCTACCCCCCCAAAAAATCAAGATTATCTGAAAATGCTATTAACACATTCTTTCCTTTTTCACCTACAGTATCTGTTTGAAGCAGGATTTTCTTCATATACTTCAATCCAAACAATATCCCACAATAATAATGGCAGGTAGAAGATGAGAATTCAACTGTCTTCTGTCAAGTCAGGCATTAAACTGGCTTGCAAAGTATAAAATAATACCTTTCTTCTCATTAATCTTTGTTTCAGAAAATATTTCTGCTTTAATAAAAGTCTTATTTACTCTAAAAAATAATGGTGTTTATTATTTTTCTCAACTTTAATTTTAAAGATTTAAGTTTATTTTCTTTTTTTTTTTTTTGCGGTACCGGGGATTAAACCCGGGGAGTTCTACCTCTGAGCTACACCCCCAGCCCTATTTTTTATCCTTTATTTTGAAACCAGGTCTCACGAAGTTGCAGAGGGCCTCACTAAGTAGCTGAGGCTGGCGGCGAACCCTGATCCTCTGGTCTCCGCCTCCCAAGTACTGGGATTACAAGCGTGCGCCACCACGCCCGGCCTAAGTTTATTTTCTAATGTGGGCAATAAATCTCTATTAACCCACATTAACAGAAGTTCATTAAATTTCAATAGGCCCCTTATATCCAAAGTTATGCTTCCTGCAGTTTCAGTTACCCACAGTCAACCATGGTCTGAAAATATTAAATGGAAAATTTCGGAAACATTTTATAAAGTTTAAACTGCATACATTCTGAGTAGTGTGATGAAATTTCATGCCTGGCTGCTTTGTCCTGCCCAGGGATGTGAATCACTCTTTGTCCAGAGTATCCATGCTGTATATACTACCATCCATAAGTCACTTAGTAGCCATCTAAACTATTCAGGTATCTCAGCTCTTGTGTTCCAGTAATTCTTATTTTACTTAATAATGGCCTAAAGGTGCAAGCATAGTGATGCTGGCAATTCAGATATGCCCAAAGAAGCTCTAAGTGCTTCCGTTAAGTGAAAAGGTGAAATTCCTCCATTTACTAAGAAAAAAAAATACTTTGAGAAAAAAGATTACATTCACATAACTTTTATTACAATATATTATAACTGTTCCATATTATAATAGTTGTTCATCTCTTATTCTATATTATTAATCTCTACGCATACTTTATAAATTAAACTTTATCACAGGTAAGGATGGGGAAAAAACATAGTATACATAAATTTCAGTACTATCTGAAGTTTCAGGCATCCACTGGGCATCTTAGAACCTACTACCTGAAGATAAGGAGAAACTACTATATTTTTTTAAGAATATAAAAGAGTCCTGAGACCAAAAATTTTGAGAAACTCTGCATTTTGACTATAAGCTTCCTTAAGGGCAGAAAATAATGCGTTCTCATCATTTTGCTCCTTAAAGTACTATTTACTGTTCTACCAACTGAACTACTATAAAACTTTAGGGCTTATGCCAGATCCCTTAGAAATAAGAGTCCAAAGGATGAGGTAGGGTGGAGGATACACTATGGAATTGTCCCCATGGCTGTCAATCAAGTTTGCATGAAGCTCATTTGAATTTCCACATTTTTTCTTTTGCAGTACTGGGAATTGAACCCAGGGGCATTCTACCTCTGAGTTACATCCCCAGTCCTATATTTTATCCTTTATTTTGAAACAGGGTCTCACCAGTTGTGGAGGGCCTCATGAAGTACCTGAGGCTGGCCGTGAACCTGTGATTCTCCTGACTCAGCCTCCCAAGTACTGGGATTACTAGCGTGCGCCACCACACCAGGCTTTGAATTTCCATAAACATTTCTTTAATGCTAAGTTTCACACTGCCAGAGAATGCTTATAGTCACTCTCAGAAATGTGAGAATTGACAGAAGAAATAAAAAGGGTATCCTCAACATAACTGCTGAGATTCATTTTATTGAATACACTATTTTCTATATTTCATGTTGGTAATATTAAGAAATTAGTTCTACGAGAACAGAGAGACCAAAATAAAATATATATTAGTGACGCCTCCATTTTTTATTTGAATTTTGACAAAATATGCATTACATAAAATTGACCATCTTAACTATTTTTAAGTTTACAGTTCATTATCATCGTGTTGTGACTACCATATGTCTTATTATTCAAAAAAAATTTATACTCTTATTTTGTTTGGTGCATTGTAATCATATATCTTGATGAATTTCAGGGTGGTAGAAGTATACATGCATACATCGGTCGGTCAATTGTCCCTTCCCCAATTCCCACCCCCAATTCCCACCATTTCCTCCCCCTTCCCTCCTTCTCCTGCCCAGCATAGTAGTTGACTTTGATAAGTTTGTGTATGTATACCCTGTGTATTAGGATGTTTCCCTCTCCCCCTCCATCTCCCTCAGGTTGCTTTCTTTACTCATCTAAGGTTTTTTCCATCTTTGGAGTCTCTCCTATGCCCTATTCTCCCTAGCATCCGCATATTAGTGAGAGCATCTGACTTTTCACTTTTTGTGATTGACTAATCTTGCTTAGCATAATGTTCTCTAATTCCGTCCATTTCCCTTCAAATGACATAATTTTGTTCTTCTTTATGGCTGCATAAAATTCCATTGTGTACATATCCCATAGTTTTATAATCCATTCATCGGTTGATGGACATCTTGGCTGGTTCCATAGTTTGGCAACTGTGAACTGTGCAGCTATAAACATAGATACACATGTATTACTCTGATAGTTTGGTTTCCATTCTTTCAGGTAGATACCTCGAAGTGGTATAGCTGGGTCATATGGTAGGTTCATTCCCATTCTTCTGAAGATCTTCCACACAGTTTTCCAAAGTGGTTGCAATAATTTGCAATCCCACCAACAATGTATTAGAGTTCCTACTTCTCCACATCCTTACCAGCATTTGTTATTGTTTGTGTTTTTAATAATTGCCATTCTAATAGGGGTTAGGTGAAATCTCAGGGTAGTTTTGATTTGCATCTCGCTGATTGCTAATGATGTTGAACATTTTTTCATACATTTATTGGCCATTTGTATTTCTTCTTTTGTGAAGTGTCTATTTAGTTCACTTGCCCATTTTTTGATTGAGTTGTTTGTTTTTTTAGCGGTGAGTTTCACAATACCTGATTTCAAACTATACTACTATACTATGCAAACTATACTTCAAACTATACTAGTGGTGAGCATTGCGATACCCGATTTCAAACTATACTACAGAGCCATAGTAATAAAAACAGCATGGTATTGGCACAAAAGCAGACACATAGACCAATGGAGCAGAATAGAAGACTCAGAAACAAATCCGCACACTTAAAGCCAATTGATTTTTGACAAAGAAGCCAAAAATATACACTGGAAAAAAGATAGCCTCTTCAACAAATGGTGTTGGCAAAACTGGTTAACCACATGCAGAAAAGTGGAAATAAACCCCGCTTTCTCACCCTGCACAACAGTCAACTCAAGATGGATCAAAGACCTGGAAATTAGACCAGAGACCTTGCAACTACTTGAAGAGGGCATAGATCCAACTCCACATAGGCACAGGCAAAAACTTCCTCAACAAGACCCCAAAGGCACAAGAAGTTAAAAAAAGGATCAATACATGGGATTGCATTAAACTGAAAAGCTTCTGTGCAGCAAAGCAAACTATCAAGAACCTCAACAGAAAGCCGAGAGAATGGGAGATTTTTGCCAGCTACTCCTCTGATAGAGGACTAATATCTAGAATATATTAGAATATATTAGAATATATTAGAATTATATATAGAATATATAATTTTAGTTTACATCCATGAGTCAAAATAATAGCAAACTTTATCTTCAAGATATTCCTAACAATTTTAAATAGTCTTTTTTTAAAAGTTGCTAAAATATCCTTCCACTTAATTAGGAGCTCTTCAAAGACTACTTACAATGACACTTTTTATGTTTATAAAACAACTAAACAAAAGATAAGATAGCCCAACATTCTAATAATTGCACATGTTCTAATACCTTACTTATTAAAATGTTTTACCTTAAATGCCTAAAAGACTGGAGAGAAATATACCAAAATCACTATTTGCTACCTTGGAGGATTAAGATAATGGACTGCTTTTTCTTATTATTTTCCAAAATTTGTATGATTACTTTCATTATCAGAAAACCAATTTGGCAAAGCAATAACAACTGCCAAAATCATAAAATAACTCAAAATTCAGATTTTTTTTCTCATTGCTACCCACCATCTATTTGAGTTGTACAGACCAAGTGATTTTTTTTGTGTGTGTGTGGTACCGGGGATTGAACCCAGGGGCATTCTACCTCCACGCTACACCCCCGGCCCTATTTTTTATACTTTATTTTGAAACCAGGTCTCACGAAGTTGCAAAGGGCCTCACTAAGTAGAGAGAGAGAGAGAGACAGGGGGAGAGAGAGAGAGAGAGAGAGCGCGAGTGAGCTGAGGCTGGCCGCGAACCCAGATCCTCTGGTCTCCGCCTCCCAAAGTACTGGGATTACAAGCCTGTGTCACCACGCCCGGCCCAAGTGATCTTAAGACAACCAGATGTGGCTTTAAATCTTCTCTATCAGCTGGGTGTGGTGGCGCACACTTGTAATCCCAGTAGTTGGGAGGCTGAGACCGGAGGATCCGGGTTCACGGCCGGCCTCAGCTACTTAGTGAGGCCCTCGGCAACTTAGTGAGACCCTGTTTCAAAATAAAGATTAAAAAATAGGGCTGGGGTTGTAGCCCGGAGGTAGAGTGCCCCTGGGTTCAATCCTCGGTACCACCAAAAAATAAAAAATAAATCTTCTCTATCACTTAACAGCTATATGACCTTGGTTCTCGATGATAAAGAAGTGAAAATATAAAAATTATTATTTACACATTTAAGAACATCAGAAGATCAGAAATCATAAGTATTAACTTTAAAAGTCCAATTGTCAAACATTTATAAGCAATTCACTGAATTAAACATTGAAATTCTTTTATTATATATCCCAAACTTATCTGCTTTCAGAAAATTCCAATACAGTTATAGTTATACCTTTCTACTGCTACATTTTTATGGGTGTTATTTTTTGGGGGAGACCAAGTTTTTAATAGCCTTCCTCTAAAAACTAGTTCAAAAGAATATTTTTTCCAAATGAGAATATTTTCCTGCAAAGAAGAAAGGCATATGTTGGCATCTCAAGGCATTATTTTAAAAAGTTAAAGTGGATTCATTAACTGCAATTCCATATCATTTCTTTAAAAAAAAATTCCACAGTCAACATAAGAACCACCTGAGCATTTGGAAAGGGAGAAGAATACAACTTACTAAGGAGATGAATGAGAATGTCAAAAGCATTACAGGTAACTAGGCATCAGGAGGTTTCCTTTATTTTTAAACTGTAACTGATGATATGGAAGCTAAAGCTTTAAGGTTTTTTGGCTAATCAGTAAATTCAAAACACCCTTTTATCAGTTTTTCCTTAGAGTTAACAGAAATCATCTGCTGACTACCAAAGGCTTCACCACTTTTTTTTCCTAATCTACCACACATAAAAAAAAGTTGCAAGTCCAAACAAACAAAAAACACTTGCTGCCAGGCAGCAGTTGAGTTTGTTACACTGAAAAGGCAAAGGAGAAGAAATTTTACATCATTATTTCTCCTTTTCCCATCATTTAAAAGAAAAAGAAAAAGGTTCATTGTTTAAACTGAATGAGGAGCTGATGCACACTCCAAAAAAACAGCCTCAAAAATAAATAAATAAAAAGTTTTAAGATAATGCTGCTTTAATTCTATAAACAGGTAACCTGAACTAACAGCAAAACAAGTTTCCACAAAAGCCAGCAACTCACTATGGGGAAAAGCAACCTTAGAAATCTGATGAAGCCTTGTCAACAATGAGCACTCAAAAACATAACACTCAAAACTCTCCTCAATTACTAGAAATTAAAATGATTTTTAATTTCTTAAAAATTAGTTATCCTAAATCCAAAGTTAGTTATCCTGAGCACATAGTAGAAATCCCTAAGAAACACCCTACTCAATTCTTTTTAAGATTGCAGTGTTTTTATTTAAAATACTGAACTAAAAGCCCATTTCTAAATGTTTCTTTCGTGTACATGCTTCATTTGTTTTATTAATAAGCAAAGTTTCAGCAGGGGAGGCGTTACTTAGTCCTCACACTCCCCCTGTTCATCTTGACTAATCCCACTCAATTCTTATAATGAATCCACATTAATGACACATGGTATCTCAGCCCATTTTCTGCTGCTATAACAGAATATCACAATTATAAACAATACAAATTTAAATTCTTTTTTTTTTTTTTGCGGTACCGGGGATTGAACCCAGGGGCGTTCTACCTCCACGCTACACCCCTGGCCCTATTTTTTATCCTTTATTTTGAAACCGGGTCTCACGAAGTTGCGGAGGGCCTCAGTAGAGAGAGAGCGAGAGAGAGAGAGAGAGAGACAGGGAGAGAGAGAGAGAGAGAGAGAGCTGAGGCTGGCCGCGAACCCGGATCCTCCGGTCTCCGCCTCCCAAAGTACTGGGATTACAAGCATGCACCACCATGCCCGGCTTAGAAATTTAAATTCTAAACAGAAATTTATTTGGCTCACAGTTGTGGAAGTGGGAAAAACACTATCAAGGGGCCTTATCTTCTGAGGACCTTCTTGCTGCATCAAAATATGGTGGATATAAAAGCTGGAGGAAGGCAAGCAAACACACATGGATGCAAGATGGGAAAGGAAATTGGCTGAACTCATCGTTTATCAGGAACCCACTCCCAAGGTAACTAACCTGGAGATGCCCTATAGGAAAAAAAGAAGGCACATGACTGGACTAAATTTACCAAAAGGACTTCTATGTAAACAGACTATGACGAAGAAAAATGCCCTTATCAGAATGTTTCTGGGTTAAGGACATGCATGGAACTGTCATCTCCTATGATAACAAGGCCTTCTAATGTAGTGCCTCCTGAAGGACTTGCCTGAGGCTGTTTTACATTTACTTTTTATTAATAAGTGGGAGTACACTCTAAAATAATGATAGAAGCATAATGTCCCACAGTAAGGTTTGCAGGATTATCTCTTATAGTAATCACATTTAAAATAAGAAACATCACCATTTTATATGTTAGTTTATGTCAGTATGTGACATTCTCTAGAATGTAGTAAGACCTCAGTCCAGCAACCTTCGAGGAACTGAATCTTGCTAAAAATCTGGACATATATCTACCCTAAGGCCCTGCAAGTCTAAATTCTAGGTATTTGTCCAAGAGAAAGAAAATCTATATCCACAAAAAGAATTTTCAAGAATGTTCTTAACAGCTTTATTCATAATAACCAAAATGGAAATAGTCTAAAGATCCATCAATGGAAGGGATAAACAAACTATAGCATATTCATGCAACAAAATCTACTCCAGTAGTAAACAGCAACTACTGATACATGACACAACATCAAAAACATGCCAAGTGAAAGAAATCCTATAGAAAAAGAAAAAATATTGTATGATTCCATTTATATGAATTTCTAAAATATGCAACTCTTACTTTGTAGTGGAAGAATAACCGGTTGTCTGCGGGGCAGACAACCAGAGAAAGAATTAAGGTAAGGGCACAAGGGAACTTTCTGAGATTATGATGAATTTCTGTGAGGGTTTGAGTTACATAGGTATTTGCATATGTCAAAACTCAGTGAATGTGCATGCACATAAGATTTGCATAGATCAAATCTTTAAGTACTGAACTCCAGATAATAACATGCATATCAGAGTACTTAGATGCCTGCAATTTACATTGGCATGCATTAAAAAAAAGATATGGTAAATTGAGGAACATATAAGCAGATAGAATGTAATGCAAATTATACAATATTTTAATTTATGTAAACATTTCTCTATTGTTTAACAGTTGGCTTGTTAATCAACTTTTCACTATTAGAGATACATGTATATAATCTTACAAGTGGCTAATTTAGTCTTTAAATCATTTGCTTCCAAAATGTGATATTGAGGCAAAAGAGAGAAACACTTGATACATCTTTTTTTTTTTTTTTTGCGGTACCGGGGATTGAACCCTGAGGGGTTCTACCTCCGAACTACACCCC
>PVJS01021050.1:0-25395 GCA_004027185.1 Glis glis
TGTTGAACATGTCTTTATTTCATGCACAGTCTGCAAAGGTTAAGTATCGAGAGTATTCACAGTTGATAGGCATTTTCTCTCAGTACTTTAAAGTTTCTACTATTAGATTCCTTTGTTACTGCTGAGAAAGCAGCTGTTTATCTACTGGTGACTCTTCGTGGCAATCTATTTTTTTCTGCTTCTTTTAAGAATTGTGTGTGTTTCGATGTTTCACGGAATTGTGTGTGAGCATGAATTTGTTTTTATTTATCGAACTCGCTGAACACGTGGCACTGAATTTGTGTGTCTCAACATTCTTGAAAAATGTCAGGTACTTCTATTTTGAATATTTCTTCCTCACATTCTTTGTGATTCTCCTAGGCGTATCCAGCTGTGGCAGGCTCTGTACCTATGCGGTTTCGAACCCGTTGATTGCTACCTCTTTGGATTGTGCTTTACTCCATGTTCTGTGATGGGGGAGGCAGTCACAATCACTGGGACTTAATTTTAGTAGCTGTTTCAGGCCACAGAGGGTCTACATGCACCTCTGCCACGTGCCTGGAGACAACAACCCAGGCCCATTTTAAGCTGGCTCATCTTGGGGCTTTGAGTACCTTGTAGGAAGTATGGATTCAGGCCCTAGAGCCCCATGAAGGCCCACTGTGGTTGGGAATTCTAAAGAGAGATATCCTCTTGCCCCTGCTCAGCTAGAGCTGAGACTAACAAATTTCCTCCTTGTCTTCTTGGGTTGGTTATGGTGTTTCTTTATTTCACCTGTGGTAAGCATCACTTATCAGGGGACTAGGTTGATAGAGGGATCTGTCTGTAACCTCGTATCCAGTCTCGACATCTGATACTGAGCCTCTTTGGAGCCAGGTCCTTCCCTGTGTTCAGTCTAAGAGTATTTCTCTCTGTTGGCAAATCTATTCATTTTTTCAAGAAATAATTCTCAAGCATATTTTTGATGATTTTAAGAGCGTATCTAGGCTGCCATATTGCCAGAGACGGAAAGTCTGAGCAAATCTGCTTCCCCTCCCCCATTATGGAACTGGTCTTGTCAAGTCACCCTGTGTCTCGGTCACTGTTCTCATTGCTGTAATCCAAAGACCTGACCACACACTTAGAAAAAGGAAGAGGTATTTCCTCAGTTTCTTTGGAGATTCTAGCTTCAGTTCATGTGAGACCAGGGCCTGGAGTTCAGGGCATGGTGATGGGAAGTGGAGAGAGAGAGAGAGAGAGAAAGAGAGAGAGAGAGAGAGAGAGAGAGAGAGAGAGAGAGAGGCTCTGCTCCTCACATCATGGAGGCCATAAGCAACATTGCTGCCTTGTTTCCCTGAGGACTAGGGAGACATTTTTAATCCAAACTATCACATTCTTCCCCCAGCCCCCTAGCTAGACCTCATGGCCACCTCACAATGCAAAATGCATTTAGTTCACCTCCAAGAATTCCACAATCTTAACAGCTCCAGCATCACTCAAAATTCCAAAGTCTCCTCTGAGAGTCAAGGTAAACTCTTGGCTGTGAGCTCCTGTAAAAACAAAAAAGCAAGTTACATACATCCAATGTACAATGACACAGAGTAAACATTTGCATTCCAAAAGGGAGGAAAAGGACCACAGAAAGAAGGAATGGGACCAAAACTGTATTGAAATCCAGCAGGGCAAGCATTTGATCCTGCAGCTCCATTTCTGACATCTAGGGTACATGGTGGTGAGATGTGATCTCCAAGGGGCCTTGCCAGCCCTGCCCCCATGGCCTGGTTGATTGCAATAGGCAGCGTACTGGCTCTTCCAGCCTGGCTCTATGACTCTCAGCTTGTAGCCTTTCCTCCCAGTCATTCCATGTTCCTGGCGTTTCTAAATTGCAGGTATTTTTCTTGCAACCCTGGCTTCACCCTCACAGCTTCACAAATTGCCCCATTTGGGCCTGCTTGCAGGCATTCCCAACCCTGCCACACACTGCCTGGCTTCCCAGGTCTTCCATTGAAATCTGAGAGGAAGGCTCCATGACCCCTTTTATCCAGCAAAGCCAGCATTACGTGAGCATCCAGCTCGGCTGGCAGCAACAAAGGTAGTCAAGCCCTTTTCAGTAAGAGCAGCTGGGCCTGCTTCCATCATGACCGTGGCTGAGCCCATCCCCATCATGGGCGGTGCTGGGCCTGCCTCCATCATGGCCGCAGGGAGGAGTTTGAGTGCCTGTCTTCAAAATAGCCGACCTTGTTTCCATGGTTACAAACTGCCCTGACCTCATTCTTTCTTTATTTTATCCAAATCTTCAACTGCCCTGGCTGCATTCCTTTCTTTGTTTCTAGTCAAAGTATTTGACCTCCCTTCAGCCATCTTACTTTCTTTCACAGCACCATCTCTCTGGGCCCCATCTTTACCCATGTCTTCCTGGCCAAACTACATATGTATAGTTTCTCTGCTTTGCTTTCTGCTTCTGAAATTCACTGTACATTTGACTGAATGCAGACATCAATATCCATAATGCAGTATGGATACTTTGCTGTTTTGAGATTTCCTCCACCAGTTTAATCAGTCCATTATCTTTAAATTAGGTCTCACACAACATTGCAGGACACAGGAAAAATGCTAAGTTCTTTGCCAGAATGTAATATGTGTGGCTTCTACTCCATTTTCCTCTGGAGTCCTCTTTGCCCTCCCAAATCTCTTGAGCACAGTCTCTACTATCCACCTTTCTAGCCACATTCTGGCCCTTCCAACTTCCTCTCACAAAGCAGTTCCAAAGATTCACAAAACACATGGTCAGACTTAGATATAGCAGTGACCCCACTCCTGGTACCAATTTCTGTCTTGGTCAACCTTCTCTCTGCTGTAATCCCAAAGACCTGACCATATAAGGAAGGAAGAGATATTTGCTCATGGGTTTTTTGTTTTTAGATTCTGGGTTCAGTCCATGTGAGGACAGGGTCTGGAACTCAGGACATGGTAGCAGGAAGAGGAGAGAGGGAGAGAGCAAGGCTCTGCTCCTCACATCATGGAGTCCAGAAGCAAGGGAGCAGACAAGCAAGGGAATTTAAAGACACCAGCACAATCCCTAAGGCCACAACCCAGGGACCCCGCCTTAACAACCAAGCCCCGCTTCCAACATGGCTGCCTTGCTTCTGTGAGGGCTCTGGGGGGCATTGTTAACCCAAACCACTGCACCATGGATTCCTGGTGGCTCTGTCCTAACCTGCCTGGGCTCTCGGGAGCATTCATGATGGCAGACCGTCCTCAGGAGGGAAGTGTCTTTCTCCCAGCTGTGCTTCTCGTCTCCTCTGTCAGTCCCTTCCCGCCTGACCTCTTCCAGAAATGGCTCTCGGTTCTCTCCTTTCTGCTGCTCCTCTGATGATTCTGGACCTTTCCAAGGTTTTAAACACTACCTAAGTGGTGAGGGCCCCGGACATCTTCCTGCATCTCCAGATTCTTCTGCCTGATGTTCACTTTGAACAGTTCACTAGGATGTCTCCCCCTCCTCACATCTAACCTTTACCTATATGAACCCTGTGTGTGTGTGTGTGTGTGTGTGTGTGTGTGTGTGTGTGTGTGTGTGTTACTGTTGCTTGAGCCCAAGGGCACTCTACCTCTGAGCTACACCCCCAGCCCTATTTTTATTTTTTAAAACAGGGTCTCACTACGTTGCCAAAGGCCTAAGTTGCTGAGGCTGGCCGCCAACCTGCCTCAGCCTCCCAAGTACTGGGATTACAGTTGTGCGCCTCTGCACCTGGCTGACATATACAAAGGTTTGATTCTTTCTTTCTTTTTTTTTTTTTTTTGCACTGAGGATTGAATCCAGGGGCATTCTACCTCCAAGCTACACTCCCAGCCCTTTTCATTTTTTATTTTGAAACAGGGTCTTGCTAAATTTCTGAGGCTGGCCTCCAACCTACAATCCTCCTGTCTCAGACTCCCAAGTACAGGTGTGTACCATCATGCCCAGCTTGAAGATCTTCCACAAACACCCTCCCTCTTTCAGGATTCCCTAGCTCTGTCAACAGCACACCGTCCACCCCATTTGTTCCTGCGCTGCCTCCTCTTCCTCACACACACACCCAATGCCTTTCCAAGCCGTTTACCATCTGTCTCTGCTCCTCCCAGGCCCCTCTCCACACCACCAGTTGGTCTAATTCCCCGTCTCTCTTGTCTCCTATGGTCTCTGCTCCATTCAGCAGCTGGGGTGATCCTTTAAAATCACAGGTCATCTTACCCCAATGCTTACTCTTGACTTCACATTGCACCAACACAACATGAAGGGAGTCCCCAAGGTGGCTCTGGAGGCCCCGAGTGACTTGGCCCTGTCTGCTCCCCAGCCTCACCCTGGGGCCCTGTCCCCTCACTCACCGGCTCCAGCTCGGCTGCCTGGCTAGCACCTAGACCCTCCGCCCCCTTTGTGGCTTCCAGGTGTTTGTCCTGCTCCTCCCTGACCCTCTGCAATGGCTCCCCTCCCTAGCTTGGCCCAATTTTCTCCTTTAAGTTTCCAGATTAAACAGGTCTCTGAAAACCCCAGCCATCCAAATTACAGGAGGAAGGCCTCTCTTGCTATCTTTTCCTCACAGAACTTCTGCTTTTCCTTTCTGGAACTTGCTACAGAGCTTTAGTGACCCATTTTATTTGTCTGTTTGACCCATACCTGTCTCTCTCACAAGGAAAGGACCATGTCTACGGTTCAGTGTGGGTAACCTGGAGCCTGTGGCTCGGGAGCCTGAGGACATACTTGGTGAGGGGCCGGTGAGAGAATTCCTGCCCACCTGCCCTCCCCAGTGCGTATGCCCTGCAGTGCAGCAGGCAGCCACGGGGTCACCGCAGAGCCTGAGGCAGGGCCCTCGTCACTTCCCCTGACACTGAAGCCTGGATTCCACCAGGCCCTGGGCGGCCACAGGGAGGGCTGCAGCGGGCCTCTGGGTCTCCGTGCACCTCCCTCCTCGCGCTCAGGCAGGTTCTCTACCCCTGGGGAGGGGAGGTACAGAGGGAGCGCTAACAGCACTAAAACATAGTCCCTTCGGTTTGGTGGGTCAGTCTCTACATTTTTAACTGGCCCTCCCCTAACAAATAAGATTGCTCTCATCTGTTTCTTCTTCTTCACATTAACAAAATTTATCCTCAATTTGTTTAAAAAGGGGGGCAGAAAGCCTGTTTCTCATTTGTTCGGATCCATTTATTGAACACAATCATCCAGTAAGAAATTTAGAGATGTTAAAAACAGCAGGAAAATATTAAACTTTCAGTGTACAAAGCTCGAATCATAAAATCTGTGTTGTGGGGCCCTCACTGAAATGGGGCACGGCCCCAGTGACATTCGCGCTGACTCACTGAGAGGCTGGCTGTCACCCCGAAGGCCTCTGCACAGGGCTCTCCTCCTTCAGAAACCAGAGGTCGGGGCTGCGCCGCCCCTGAGCCTGCGCTGGCTTTTGGAATGCCGGTTTAGAGTTCTCTCTGTCTAGTCCACATTTCTTTCTTTCTTCCTTTCTTGTTTTATTAAGAGTGAAGTAAGCTAATGGAAAATATTACTCACTTTTTTTTGTTTTGGATGGAACCTTTTCACTCCCCCACTCCTCTCTTCTTTCCTGTCCTCCCCCACCAACCCCGGCAAGAATCTATAAGTCAACGCCTGCTCAGGAGTCCCCTGGGGAGAGAAGGAAACTTGCCCTGTCACCAGGACCCAGGTGCAGCTAAAGATTTCCTCAGGCTCCAAAAGATGTCTCCACGCGCGGCAGGCAGGGAGCATCGGCTCGCTTCTGACTGTGAACAAGAGAGATTGGGGCCAACGCTTAACACTTGGTCTGTCAGGGCTGCCAGACGGAGTGCCACAGACATTTTGGTTTAAGCAACAGAAACTATTTTCTTGCGACTCGGGAGGCCGGAGGCTGAGAGCGCGCGTGAGCAGGGGCGTCCCCTCGGGCCCTCTCTTTCTGGCGTGTAGATGGTGGTCTTCCCGCAGTGTGCAGCTGCATCCGGATTTCCTCTTCTTGTAAGGACACTGCGCGTGTTTACTGAGGCCCCTAATGGAGAACATGAACTGCAGCCACGGTTGCTTCTCTAGAATGCTCCAGACTCTTCTGGAAGACACCATGGAAAGAGCCCATGCCTTGGCATTCTGGGGCACCCAGGAAGCAGGCTGTCACCAAGGACAGTTGGCTCTGGAAGGAGGTGCCTGAGAGGAGGGGCATGGCGCCGCCTGTGCTGACTGCTCTCGCCTCCTCCCCTCTGCCACCCGCCGCCCGGTGCAGCTGGGTCTTTCCCGCCAACACTGAGAACGAACGTGGTCCACATACCTCTTCCTGAGATTGGCCTGCCCGGGCTCTGGGCACATGAGACTCTGGCTAGACCTTGAGTCTGACCCCACCCAAGCTCATGTTGAAATTTCATCCCCATGGGGGCATTTAAGAGGGTGGAAACTTCATCTAGAGTACTCGTAGGTGGGGTCTCCGAGGCCATGTGCGTGGGGCCGAGGGGTGGCCTGACACCAGGCTGAGACTTGCGATGCTCGCTGTGTCTCAACTGCCTTGGGGCTGTGCAGTGTCCCTGCCAGCAAGCTGGACCTCACCAGATGTGGCCGCCCCGTCTCGAGCTTCTCAGCCTTCAGCACTGGGAGCTGAGTAAACCTTTTCTCCTCGAAAATTCTCCGGTCGGTAGTATTCCCTTATAGCAACAGAAAACAGATTAAGACACTCTGGAATAAAGTGCAGGTCTCTGGCAGAAGGGGACACGTGGACAGAGCTGGGTACCCCTTGGGTGCTCACTTGAGGGGTGAGAAGAGGGAGATGATGGGGGGCCTCACCATGGACGCGGCTCCAGCCCTTTCTCCTAGGAGCTGAACCACAGCCCTGCGGTGCACTCTTGCTGCCTCCTCCTCCTCCTCCTCCTCCTCCTCCTCCTCTCCCTTCCCCACCCTCCTCCTGAAAAGACTGATTGCTGATTGTAGCTGGGGCCCAGAAAAGATACCCTTCCCGAACCTGGGTCTGTGGTGCTGGTTTGTGAAGACGTGGAGGTCTTTGCTGACTGTCTGTCATCCTCCCCTGCCACTCTATGGCTCCCTTTAACCCAAATCTGCTCTGTTGATGTCCTGGTCTTTCCCTCCTTGTCCCGCAGCCCTGCCAACCCCCACCTCCAACCTTGTGGCCCGAGTTTCTATCCTAAGCCTTTTTTAGGATTATTCTTTCCCGGGGACCATTTATCTCCATACTATGAGGTGGTAGATGACTTTATATCTTTTTTCCTTTTTTCTTTTTTTTTTTTACAGTGTTTATGTATTAGTTTTAGTAATTAATAATTTTTAATTAAAAATGATAGTCACACACACATGTATGCACACTATTCAAAATCATTTGTCCCTCCAAAGAATTTAGGGCCCCAAATTTATAACTTAAGTCCCTCAAGAAAACGACTATAAATACCCATTTGGTAACTTCTCTATGTCACGGGTCTTTCTCCAAATTTGCACACACATTCACCGAGGCCACTTGCTGAGCCCAGTTAGTCTGTAAATGATCCCACTGGGCCAAGAACTGGGACCTCGGCGCAGCTAGGTCTCCCTGGCCTACTCTATGGAGATGAGGTGGCCGTGCAGCCTTAGTCATGTCCAAGGCAGGAAGCAACTTGCCACGCAGCCACTGCTGCCGCACGCCTGTCGGGCCGCTCCATTTTCAGTTACCCGCAAGCTCTGTCAGGGCAGCGGGCCCGTCCCTCAGCTCTGGAGGCCTGTGGGGAGTCTAGATCATCACACACTTTTACCTGGTGGAGTTCAAAGTGGAGTTCTACCACCTACGAGAGAAATAAGTTATATCCACTTGAAGACCTAATTGTTAGGGATTGGGTTTGGAGGGTCCCCCCAAAGCCCATTGTTTAAAAGCATGTCCTCAGCGCAGAGGGGCATGGCTGGTGGAGGCGGGTCCCTGGGGTGTATCTGTCCCTGCCCGGCCAACCATGGACTGAGCCTGAGAAACAGTGAGCCAAATAAATCTTTCCTCCTCCAAGTTGTGCTTGTCAGGTGTTTTGGTCACAGTGATAAGAAAGCCGACTAAAACATTAATATAAGATTAAGCGTCTTTATGCTCACAAGGCTCCACGGCCTGTTCTTCCAGAGGCCGTTGGTATCTGTTTTCTGGTTCTGCTGTCCTTTGAGTAGCTCGTTCCTCCAGTCATTTTAAAGCCCTGACTGCCTGGTTTCCAGGGCCGTGCAGAGAACCTCAAAGAACCCGTCGACCTCGCAAGTGCTGGGGGAGACCAGGGCAAAATGCTCAGAAAAAAGAACTTTGTTTCTTCAACATTATTATTTTGAGTGCTAGCAGCCGTGCTCCTTAGGGGTAACTGCTTCTTTTGAACGCCTAGAGGGCGAACTTGGTGTTCATCTTTTTCTGTGCCAGAATCTGAGAGATGATTCTAGAACATTCTAGTATAGTCTCCCCAGCCTTGCTTTCTTCATCTGTAGAATGGGGGTAAGTTCCCTCTCACAGGGCTGCTGTGAGGATGGAAAAGATGGTGTTTGTGTAAAGCCATCAGTGTGGCGTCTGGCTGGGAGGGAGACTGACTGCGTGGACGATGGGGATGGGTCAGCTCTGGCCCTGCATGGGCGACACGCGGCATGAACACATCCAGTCAGAACCGGTTTCATGTGGCTGTGGAGGAGAGGTAGGGAGGGGAGATGGCACTTCTCCAGGTTGGAAATGTTACTGACGCGTGGACGGAGTCCGCTCCACCGTGTAGGAGCGACTGGGATCCTGAGGGGCTCGGGTGGTAACACTGTCCGCCCCATGCTGAGGCCAAGCGCTCGAGGCGGGCCAGGAGGACTTGAGGGCGGCTCTCCCCGCAGGGCGCCGGCCTGTGCCCACAGGTTCCCAGCGCTCCGAGGCGGCAGGGCCCTGGCAGTCCAGGCTTCACTGACGCCTGTGCCCGTTTTAGAAGTCAAGCGTGTCCCCCGGCAGTAAGGGCCCCTGGGATTCAGGTGTGTGAACTGCCCTGCGACCTTCCGTATACCCGGTTATCTGAAAAGCTCAATGGGGTTGGAAGCTTCCCAGTCCCTGCTCAGAGCTGTCATGTGCTCGCAAAGGCTTCTGGGAGAATCCACAGCACAGGCCCTTCTGTTGTGCCCGACAGGCTTGCCTGATTTGTGGAGGCCGATTTGGAAGGTGGAAGAATTCCAGAGACTTCCTGGGGAGGACAGAGCTGAGGGAGAGTGAGGGGGCGTGGGAGGGAGAGGCCAGGGGCCTTCACCTCTTCCCCGCCTTTACTTCATGTGAGGACACAGTCGACTCTTTGGGAAGGAGCAGTGGGCTACTGCTGTGGCAGCGTGGATTTCAGGAAGTAAAAACATAAATTAAGTTGAATTAAGTAAGGAAGAAGGAAAGCAACCAGCCAGAATATGAGTGTACGATGCAAAGTAGGTAACGATGTCAAGACACAGAGTGGCAACGGAAGATTTTTATGTGACTGCCCAAGAATTTTTACAGGTCTCTGTCAACTTTTAGAAGGATTGTGTTGGAGCTGGCATGGTGGTGCATGACTGTAATCCCAGAACTTGGGAGGCTGAGAGAGGAGGATGGCAGTTTCAAGGCCAGCCTCAGCAACTTAATGAGACTCTCAGCAACCTAGTGGGACCCTTTTTTAAATAAATAAAAACAAAAAGGGCTGGGGGTATAGCTCAGAGGTAATATGACTCTGTGTTCAGTCCGTACTACCACACACACATAAAGAAGGGTTGCGTTGGCCTGCTGGGGCGGGGCAGGGGGACATCACTGTCCTGCACTTGGCAGTGTGTAATCACTAATCCCTTGTCGGGTATTAGAATGCAGAAGACTTGGAAGAGAGATGGGAAAAATCAGTATAGCTTGTTGAAATCTTTTGAAAAAATATGACGACTATTTTTGAATATTATTACTACTAATGAAGGCCACACCCCAAACAGTATTTATAAATGCAAAGCCAACATGAGGAATACGGCTATTTGATTCTTTCCAATTTTCTGTAATTTTTAAAAAAATTCCCAGAAAATGTTAGTCCTGTATAATGATTGGATGTCAAATCTAAAATGTGTTTTTTTCTTTTTCTTTTTCTTTCTTTCTTTCTTTCTTTCTTTCTTTCTTTCTTTCTTTCTTTCTTTCTTTCTTTCTTTCTCTCTCTCTCTCTCTCTCTCTCTCTCTCTCTCTCTCTTTCTCTTTCTTTCTTCTGTAATAGGGTTACATGATGGAAAACCGAATTTCAGACCTAAAGTGTGACACGGATGTGTTCGTAACTTTTGAAGGTGACAATGTTGTTATGCTTCAGGTAAGATTCAGGAAATGTTTATTCACTATAAACAGCATAATTTTCAAGATCAAGAGTTATCCAAGAATCCGTAGTATTTCATGGGTTTTCTCTTTAGCTGATGTCTTCATTTAATCAGCAGGTGTTTTCCTGTTAGGCGCTTGATACTTGCAGTAGCTAAAGAGCAGATTAAATTATTTCTCTCTTAGCTTATCTTTGATGTTGAAGTACATATTTTTTTGTTTTAGAAGACTATGTATACATATTGAGGCAAAATTTTCTACTAGGAAGGCTATTGAAAAAGAGTATGTAAGCTAGGCATGGTGGCGCACACCTGTAATCCCAGTAGTTGGGAGGCCGAGACAGGAAGATGGCAGGTTCGAGGCCAGCCTCAGCAACTCAGTGAGACCCTCAGCAACTTGGCGAGACCCCATTTCAAAAATAAATAAATAAATAAATAAATAAATAAATAAATAAAATGGCCTGAGTGTGTAGCTCAAAAGATAGAATGCCCCTGGGTTCAATACCAGTACCAAAAAAAAAAAAAAAAACTATATAAGCCCCCAAAGATGAACAGGCAAAAGACAAGAAAAGCCAATTTACAAAAGCAGGGTGACTTAACAATTTCCCTAGTGATAAAAAAAATGCATGTTGAGATAAATTGCAATGCTGTTTTCTTTTCTCTATCAAATTGGCTCGTATTTGAAAGGCTATTGCAGCCCCATTGTTGATGGGGCTATAGGGAGTCCTCTTGCCTGTTGATATTGGGCTGTGTGTAATTCTACTCCTAAGGTAATAATCCTAAACACAGAGAAACTTTAAGGCACAAACATTCTCGCCAGTACATTATTTATTATAGCAAGCCTGCTGGAGTCTAAATTTTCAACAATAGCAAAATGATTATGTAAATCATGTTCTGATCACTCAGTGGGGAATTATATAGTCTTTGAAATGAGACTTGCAAACTGAGTCTGTTTACAACCGAAATTAAAAACTCACGGTAAGTAAAAATGATATAAAATTGTATATAGAATGTGATCCCAATTTGTGGCTTTAAAAAAGAAGAATGGGGACTTCTGGATGGCTGAGATGGAATAGCCCACCCCCTCACATCCTCCCTCTCAACAACTAAATTCCCTGGACACAACAGGACAGGCAAGCAAGGGAGACTTTGAAAGGGAAAGGAAGGAGGTGGCTCCTTGGGACCTTAGAATTTGAGGAATGAGATGACAGTAATTTATCTGTGTTTCTTTATTGCCTTCCATACATCCCAGTCAGGGTATAAATATCTCCCAAATTTCTAATAAGCATAAACAAAATACATTCCCAGAAAAAGCCTGTTCCCCTCTAGCTCTAGGAAGATGGTGGCCCAGAAGCAGACAATCTTTTAGGCAATATCCACTCTACCAGTGAGACACAAGAATGAAAAAAAAAAATCTAACTGCTCTCCCCATTCCCCCTACCAACAATTTCAGCAGGCTCTAGCAGGGAGCCCATCTGTTGTATCACCCCTGACCCAAGGAATTAGGTAGAGCTGGGTGGTGGCAATCCCGTTTCCCCACCCGGAGGTGTTGGTGGGTCTGAGGAGGGAGCTGATCTTCATCTTTCTCCTGGTGGAAGTGGGCAGGGCTGAAACTACCCACCATGGTAGTGTCAGCCTGTTGGTAAACTCAGCCCCTACATCAGTCAGGTGAGGTAAGGTGGAGCTAAATGTGTTGTGCCTCAACAGCCCTACTGTGGTGTTACCTGGGGTCCACTGGAGAGGAGAGTCCTGCTCCTACCTGACACAGGATAGACTAAACCAGGAGGAGTGAGAGCGGGGAGTCAACACCTCACATCCTTTCCACCCCTGGTGTCAGTGGGCCCAGGGAAGAGCCAAAGCTCCATGCCACATGGCAATAAGAATCCCAACAGCCGGGCGTGGTGGCGCACGCCTGTGATCCCAGCAGTTGGGAGGCTGAGACAGGAGGATCGCAGGGTTAAGGCCAACCTCAGCAACTTAGTGAGACCCTGTTTCAAAATAAAAAAAGTAAAATAGGACTGGGGGTGTAGCTCAGAGGTAGAAAGCTCCTGGGTTCAATCCCCAAGTAACTCCGCCCACCCCAAGAATCCAAATAAGACAGCTGAAAGGAGGGCTAGCGGACATTTTGATCCCTCGGTCTCATCCTTCTCAGCCCCAGAAGGGAAGCTGAGCCCCAGCTGGGAGCAACAGAATGAAGTGGTTTTAGGTTCATACTCTGCTTTCCTCTCCCCTGGTTTTAGCCAGAGTCAGGGGGAAGCTGAGCCTCTCTCCTCACCCAGCATCAATATAGCATAAGGAGTTGGGGGAAATGGGCCCCCTCACTCTGGCCCACTGATATCAGCAGGGCTGACAGGAAGCTGATTTTACCTCACCTGTCCATCACAAGGCAGTGCATCGATGATCTATTTTGGCCAGTGTTGGTACTGGTGAGACGTGGTAGAAAGATAAACATTCTTACCTACCAGCACCTTTTGTTAACCTCAAGGCTAAACAGAATCTCATACTGTAACTTCCAAGTAGCCTGGGTGCAATAAAGAACTCACTCCTCATACAAAGAATCGGGAAAATTACAAATTAAATGAGAAAATCAGCAGATGGTGACACTGAGAAAAATCAGATGTTGCAATTACCCGATAAGGATTTTAAAGTAAAATGTCATGAAAGCATTTTGTTGACCACTAGCAATGGCTTTGAAACACATTAAAACAATGGGAAAATCTCAGCAAAAAGCAAAAGATTGGAAAAAGGGATCAAATGTAAATTATGGAATTGAAAAATATCATAACTGAAATAACAAACTTTCAGAATGACCCCAGTAATCGGGTTGAGAAGGCAGAGAATGGAATCAGTGAACTTGAGAGGTTAATAGAATTCACCCAATTTGAACATCTGAGAATTTGAAAATGAACATTCTTAGGGACCTGTGTGACAATAACAAAAGAACTAGCTCTTATAGCATCACAGTGTCAGAAAGAAGATAGAGGGAATGAGGATGAGCAAACACTCAAGGAAATAATGGCTAAAACGTCCCAAATTTGTTGAGTGATAGGCAACTGCAAAAGTGCAAAGGAAAACATGGAAGTCAAGCTGAGAGGGAATGTAGCCACGAATCGGAGACTTCCACATATTGCTCTTAGCTGCTGACAGAGGTATGAGACAGAAATCAGACAGGATCTGAACAGCATAATTTAACAATAGGGTTTAATTAACATATATAGAATAGTCACCTAGGTGACTATTTGGGTGGACTCACCTAACAAGCAGAATACATGCTTTTCAAGAATCCATGGAAACTTTACCAAAAAAGATGATATCCTGGGCCATAAAATACACCTCAACAAATTTAAAAGAATTAAAATGATACAGAATATATTTTCTGACCATAATAGAATGAAGCTAGAATGCAATAATGGGAACACAAAGGGATATCTTCAAATACATAGGAATTAAGCAATACATTTTAAAATAATCCTGAGGTCAAACAGAAAGTCTTAAAGGAACTTTAAAAACATATAAAAATGAGTGAAAATGACAACACAACATATCAAAATATATGGGATGCAGATAAAAGAGAGCTGAGAGGGCAATTCATAGCAACAAATGCTTACTTTAGAAAATAGGAAATGAATCAAGTCAATCATCTAAGTTTCTACTTCAAAAAATAGCAAATGAAGAGGAAAATAAATATAAACCAAGATCAGAGAAGGAAATAATTAAGATAAAAGCATAAATTAATGAAACTGAAATCAGTAGACTAGTAGAGAAAATCCATGAAATAAAAAGCTGGTTCTTTTAGAGAAAAAAATCAATAAAGTTGATAATATTTTAGCAAGAATGGGAAAGATAAAAGATTAAAAGTCTCAATTTTTCAATATAAGGAATGAAATAGGACATATACCCTGTATATATATACCCTGTAGTGATTAAAAGAATAATGAAGGAATACTAGAAAAATATTAATAAATTTGACAACTTAGAAAAAAAATAGAATGATTCCTCAAAAACTACTAACTACTCAAACTTAACAGCATTGAAATAGACAACCTGAAAAGTTCTTTTATGTTGAAGAAATCCATTTTTTTAATAATAGTAATAAAAGCTCCTGAAAAAGAAATCTCTAGGCCTAGGTTTAATTGGAGAATTCTAGCAAACATTTAGGGAATTTTAAATAATCTCTTCCAGGAAATAGGATAGGAGACAGTTTCCAACTCATTTTAGGGGGCTAGATTTACCCTGATATTAAAAGTAGACAAAGACAGTACAAAAAAAGGTAAAACTATATACCTGTATCTCTTATGATCTTAGATTCCAAAGTCAACAAAATGTTAACAAACTGAATCTGACAATGTATGAAATGAAATATATGCCACAACCTTGTGGAATTTATTTCTGGTATGCAAGGCTGCTTCAATATTCAAAGGCCAATCAAATAAAATTCATTATGTCAATACATAGCATAAGAAAGGTTTATGATGATATCAGTTTACATGGAAAAAATATTTGAGAAAATCCAACAGTCTTTATGATAAAAGCTCTCAGCAGACTAGGAAATAAGGGAATTTCTTCAACTTAATAAAGAGCATGTACAAAAGTTATAGCTAAGATCATGGTTAGTGGTAGAACACTGAATGATTTCCCCCCCAAATCAGGAACAAGACTTGAAATGTTCAGTGTTACTACTATTTCAACATCACATTATAAGCCCTAGCCAGTGCAATAAGGCAAGAAAAACAATAAAAGGCATAGATATTAGAAGGGAAAAATTTCAAATTGTCCCTATTTTCAAATTACATGTTTTTCTCCATAGAAAATCCCAAAGAATGTACAAAAAAAAAAATCCTAGAACTTACTGAGTTCAGCAAGATTCAGGATAAAGACTGATGAACAAAATCAATCATGTTTCCATATATTAACAAGGAGCATGCAGAAAATGAAATTAAAAACACAATACCATTTATAATTGTTCCAAAGAAAATTAATCACATAGCTACAAATTTAATTCAATATGTATAGACTCTGTATGATGAAAATACAAATTCTGATGAGTGATATCAAATAGACCTAATAAGGTAGAGAGGCATACCATGTTCATGGATTAGACGACTCCCCATAGGAAAGATGTTAGTTCTCTCCAAATTGATCTATAGATATAATTTCTGTCAAAATTACAACAAAGATTTTTGTAGACATGGAGAAGTTTATTCTAAAATTTATATAGGAAAGCACAGGACCTAGAATAGCTAGGTTAAAATTCTGAAAAATAAAAAATCAAGTGAGAAGAATTGCTCTATCCAGTGTTAAAGTTCATTGTATAGCTACAGCAATCCATATAGTATGCTATTAGTGAAGAGATAAACCCATGGATAAATAGAACAGAATAGAAAACTCAGAAATAAGCCCATGGAAATATGCCTATGCAAAAGCAATTTAATAGAAAAAGATAGCTTTTTCAACAAATAGTGCTGAACTAATTGGACACCCATGAGCAATAAAACAAACCTCAACCTAACTCTCAAACTTTATAAAACATTTGACTCAAAATGGATGCTGGAACCATGCGTGGTGGTGCATACCTATAAAATCCCAGTATGTGGGAGGCTGAAACAGGAGGATCGCAGGTTGGAGGCCAGCCTCAGCAATTTATCAAGACCCTTAGCAACTTAGTGAGACCCTGTTTCAAAATTAAAAAAAAATAGGGCTGGTGTGTAGCTCAGGTAGAATGCCCCTGGTTCTATCCCCAGTACCACACACACACATACACACACACACACACACACACACACACACACACACACACACAGAGTGGGGGAGGGAGGATTAAAAACTTTTAGAAAAAAACATAAAAATATATTTTAAAAATTCTTGAGACCTAGGGCTGAGGGCAAAGTTCTTAAACTTGATATCAAAAGCACAATTCATAAAAGGAAAAATCGATGAACTAGACTTCATCAAAACTAAAAACTTTTGTCCTGAGAAAGACCCTGTGAAGTTTTTAACTGTTGAATTTTGAGTGTTCTTTATATATGCTAGACCCAAGTCCCTTGTCATATGTGTCCTTGGCAAGTATGTTCTCCCTGCCTGTTGTCAGTGATTAATTTCTGGAGAATGGGAAGCAGGGAATGAAACTGATGGATGAACCCAAGTGGACAGAGCTATAGGTGGCGTTGTTTCTCTTGACTGACTGTAGGGACATGCTGGGCCACAGGGACTGAGAGCAGGAGAGGGGTTGGGGCAGAGAGCTAGGCATTTCCATTAAGGCCTGCCTCGTAGCAGGACCACCAGCCTCCTGGTGTGAAAGACAGATCCCTAAGGACACTCGCTTGGTGATGGATGGGGAAGGGCGTCAACCTGCCTGCTTGCCATCAATGGACACACCATAATAGGAAGCCCACTGTCATGCCCTGCTATACCTAGAGTTTTGCGGCTGCCTGGCATCCCGAGCAGTGCCCACGCAGTGCCAGGGGAGGTAGTGCTGGCCTCTCCTGTGTTGGAATCCACCCGCCTCGGGGAGGCTCCCCTTCTCTGCACTGGATTCTGCTTTGATTCTCTAAACTGAAGTAGGGAGGGAAATTTCATGAGACTAGGGGGCAGAAACTGGTAAATGAGTTTCACAGTATTCTGGTATTACCTACGGTGCTTTCAATTCCCTCCTGAAGGGGAAACTCTCACAATCCTAAAGGTCCTACAGGTGCTGGGGCTGCTGCCCCGTAACCCAGGAGAGAGATGTGCATTCATTTCTGCAGGCTTTCCACGTTTCCCTTAAGCAAGATGGAAAGTTTTCTGACCCCTTCATTATTTCCTGGGGCAGAGGTTGTAGGCCCTTGGTGAAATTTAATTATACTCTCTACCAAATCCAATTACTGCCCACACCCATGAAATCCCATTATAACTTGACTTTGCTTCATTAACAATACATCAAGACAGGTCCCTTCCTAATCCATCCTGGCAGATTTCCTAAACAATGTCAGTCAGAGGCTTTGTAGGTATCCTTCATCACCCGGTACTGCAAATATGCAAAAATGCAAATGACCTACAGTTGGCTTGCTTAAAGACCAAGCAGCTGCACATCCTCTTCCTGCCTCCCCGGGGCGGCTTCTGCTGGAGACTTCTGTCTCAGAGATGCGATAGCAAGACTGTGTTCACTGGCTGGAAGCCTGGCAGTGATACCATCAAGCCAGAGGTCCAGAAGAGCAAGAACATTTCTCCAAGAAAGTGAGCACTGGGTCATTTTAGTGCCAGGGTAGATAGCAGGCAGCCATGAGAACAAAGCCTCGTTTTTGTTTTTTCTATGTTTAATTCTCTAGACCTTAGACTCAGCCAAGATGTGAGGTTGGACAGGGCAGGCCTTTCCTGCAGGGGCTGAGGAGGCCGCAGAGGTGTATCTAGTGCTGGTAGTGGGGCATCAATCAGACGTCGATCTTTTGTAGTTTCTACTAACCTTGAACTGAGGGGGAGGAAACAAATAGGCAAACAAACAAAACCAAGTTATCCATTTCCTGTAAGAAAGCTGATTCCATAGGGACTTCAGAACCCTGATGGTATTTTCCCAAGGATAGTCAGAGAATGAATAATTAAGCATCATTGGATATTTTTGTTTTGCTTTTCTTATTTCCCAATGTTTACAGTGAAAATTTTCAATACACATCTGGGTCTACCCTCCACCTGGTTTTATAACATGTCAACACTATGTCATACTGAAATTCTCACTTTCTCACCATCTACACTGTGTGTGTGTGTGTGTGTGTGTGTGTGTGTGTGTGTGTTTGTGTGTGCGTGTGCACATGCACAGAACAATTGAAAAGTGCATCACAGACATCAAGACACTTCATCCCTAAAAACTTTAACATGCATTTTATAAAGTTAACAGCCTTTTCTTATAGAATCACAATACCATCATCATACTAAAAAATGAAGAATAATTTCATAATATTATCTAATAAGGATGATGAGACATAAGGAAACATCAAAAGCATGAAAAGAAGGAATAAGATGAACAAACAGAACAGTTGGCACCAGAGGAAGGAAAACAGAAACAAAAACTAGTAACCCTAGAGATGTGTGGTGACATTGCATCCATAAAACAAGAACAGCCTACTATGATAAGTGAACATTCAGAGAGCCATAATGCACAAATTAGAAATACATAGCTGCAAGATTAAAAGTCTAATCTAAGAGTTTAAAGGGCCAATTTGAGAAAACTTTCCAGAATGAAGATCAGGAGGACCAAGGGAAAGGGAATAAAAGGGCAAGGCTAAGGGATATGGATCAGCAGTCTAGGGAAAGGGGGCAGAGAGTACAGACAGAGACATCAATGAGGAACGCTCCCCAGATCTGAGGAAAAGCACAAGCCTTGGACTTGGTGGAACCCACTGGAAAAGATCAGAGACTTGAAACAGCCTGGAGAATTTTAGAACATCAAGTAAGGACAAAGAAGGGCCCCCAAATCCTTAGACCAAGAAAACATTAGATTAATTACTAAGGGAGGAAAGTTGAATTGACCTCAGACCTCCCAGTGGCAGCCCTCAAAGATAGAACAGCCCTTCAGAACTCTAATGTGCCCACACATCCCTGGGGATCTTGTACAGATTCAGATTTGGAGGTAGAGGAGCTGGGCATTTCCAGCAAGCATCTGGGTGATCCAGACCAGAGCTTCTGGTCTGTGGACCACACTTTGAGTGGCAAGGGTTTAATATAAATTTAGAATTCTGAAGACAGTTATTTTGAATGTAAAATTTCATAGCTAAGCCGGGCGTGGTGGCACACGCTTGTAATCCCAGTACTTTGGGAGGTGGAGACCGGAGGATCCAGGTTCGTGGCCAGCCTCAGCTCGCGCACGCGCGCGCACGTGCTCTGTCTCTGTCTCTGTCTCTGTCTCTGTCTCTCTCTCCCTCTCTACTTAGTGAGGCCCTCTGCAACTTTGTGAGACCCGGTTTCAAAATAAAGTATAAAAAAATAGGGTTGGGGGCGTAGCGCGGAGGTAGAATGCCCCTGCGTTCAATCCCCGGTCCGCAAAAAAAAAAAAAAAAAAAAAAAAAAAAAATTCATAGCTAGCTAAATTACTGATCAAATATGAAGCAAAAAAGAGACATATATTCAAATGCTTAATAAGCCTATCTACCATGCGTTTTCTGAAAAACATTACCTGTGGGTGAATTGTAGAGAAGCAGAAAAGGAATTAAGAATTTATGTATTTATTTATTTAAAAATGTTTTATTTTTATTAACATATTTATTGTGCACATTAATAGGGCTCAGTGTGCTATTTCATCCCATGGATAGCGTATACTGATCAAACCCAGTTTCCCTTTCTCCATCCTTCCCCCACGCTTGCCAACCTCTAGTAATCACTATTCTACTTTCAGGACAACATTTTTTTTAGCTTCTATGGATGTAGTACTTGTCTGGCTTATTTCACTTAATATAATGTTCTTTATTCTCATCCATTTTGCTACAAATGACAGTTTTTATTCTTCTTTGTGGCTGAACAAAATTCCATTGTATATTTACATACTTCATTTTCTTTATCCATTGATGGACAAGTAGGTTGATTCCATAGCTTAGTTATTGTGCTGAAGTAAACATGGGTATGCAGGTATCTCTTTGGTATGCTAATTTTCATGTCCTTTGGATATACGCCTATACGTGGGGCAGTTGGGTCATATGGTAGATTTATTTTTAATCTTTTGAGGAGCCTTCATACTGTGCTCCATAATGGCTATCCTAATTCCATTCCTGCCAACAGTGTATGAGGTATGAGAGTTCCTTTTTCTACACATCCTCACCAGCAAATGGTTTTGTGTGTGTGTGTGTGGGGGGGTAATGATAGCCATTATAACTGGGTGTGATGATATTTCATTGTAGTTTTGATTTATGTTTCCCTGAAGGCTAATGATATTTAGCATCTTTTCATAGATTTGTTGGCCATTATTATTTCTTATTTTGAGATATTTATCCAGATGACTTGTCCATTTTTAAAGTGAATTACTCATGTTTTGTTAAGTTTTTTGAGTTCCTTGTATGTTCTGGACATTAGTCATTTGTCTCATGAATAGTTAGCAAATATTTTCTCCCATTCTACAGGTTGTCTCTACACAGTTGATTATTTCCTTTGCTACACAGCAGCTTTTTAGTTTGATATAATCCCATTTCTCTATTTTTGCTGTTTTTTCCTGTGCTTTGGGAGTCATATACAAAAACAAAATATATTGCCTATGCCAATGTCTTGAAGTCTTTCTCCTAAGTTTTCTTCTAGTAGTTTCATAGTTTCAGGCCTTACAATTAGATCTTTGATTCATTTTGAGTTGATTTTGCACAGGGTGAGAAGGACTAAATTATCCCTTTTTGCAGATGATATGATTCTATATATAGAAAAACTGAAAGACTCCACCAAAAGACTATTAGAACTAATGAATGAGTTGAGTAAAGTTGCAGAATACAAAATCAACAGGCAAAAATAAATAGCATTTTTACACACTAATAACAAAATTGCTGAGAAAGAAATCATGAAAGCAATTCAATTCACAATCACTACAAAAAAAAAGATTTGAAGATTTAAAATTATTAAAATGTCCATACTACTCAAAGCAATTTACAGATGCAATGAAATCTCCATCAGAATACCAACAAAAGCTGGGTGTGGTGGTGCATGATTGTAATCCCAGTACTTGGGAGACTGAGACAGGAGGATCGCAGGTGTGTAGCCAGCCTCAGCAACTTAGTGGGGAGGACCTCCACAACTTAGTAAGACCCTGTTTCAAAATAAAAAATAAAATAGGTCTGGGGGGTAGCTCAGAGGTAGAATCCCCCTGGGTTCTGTTCCCAGTACCTCCCCCCAAAAAACAATAAGTTTTTTTCACAGAACTAGAAGAAATAATGCTAAAATTCATACAGAAACACAAGAGAACCCAAATAGCCCAAGAAATCTTGAACAAAAAGAACAAAGCGGGAGGCATCACAATATCTGATTTCAAGCCATACTACAGAGTCATAGCAACCAAAACAGCATGGTACTGGCATAGAAACAGACACAGACACCAGTAGAACAGAATAGAGATACCAGAAATAAACCCATGCACCTACAGCCAATACATTCTCAACAAAAGGGCCCAAAACATACATTGCAGAAAGGACAGTCTTTCCAATAAATGGTGCTGGAAAAACCAGATATCCACATGCAGAAGGAATTAGGAATTTAAAAGACACAGATGCTTTCTGAAACTAACCCAGAAATACCTGCATGGTAGCAAGGTGGCAAGCCAGAAAACAGTCGGTCCCAATTAGAACAGGAAAGCAGAGGGTCCAAGAGTGACTTTGAGAAGGAAGTGGTTTCTGTTCAAGAAATCACGCGATTAAGAAGCAGGAAGATTTTAGTGGTGTGATGGAAAAGTATATGCTTCCTCCTGAAACAAAAGAAAGAAAAAGCACAGTAAGATGTCAGGAAAAAAAAACAGAGCCTCTGAAGAAAAGAATGCTTCGACTGCAGCGCAGACTGAAAAGTGATGTGAGAATCTAATTGACTTTGACACCTGGAAACTCCTCCTAGCAGAATAGAAACTGGAGAGAGGAACTGGAGGTGGCAGGGGGGCGGGTAGGAGAACTTTACTTTTTACTTAAGACCATTTAATTTGGTTTCAAATTTTAAAAATCAGGTATATTTGAAGCAATTAAAACACAGTCCCTATCTTAAATATAAAAAGTAGATTCAGGAGAAGGAATGGGGAGAATGTTTTCCGGCAGTTCCCAGAGAACAAGGGCCAGTGCCTACCTGCGTGCCTCTTTCTCTCTCTCTCTCTCTCTCTCTCTCTCTCTCTCACACACACACACACACACACACACACACACACACACACACCTGGTCTTCTAGCCCTAACACTCTCTTTCCACTTGGAGAGGATTCCAAATTCTTCCCCTGACACCTGGGACACCAGGTGCTAGAATGAGACCCTGCGACCTGTAGTCTGATTATGGACCTTGGGCTAAGAACTTGGACTCCTTCTGCCCCACAAAGGAGCCACACAGATCCTGAAAGAGCATTCTCACAGGGTCCTGGCCCTCTGGCTGCAGGGGAGCCCCAGTCCTCAGCAAGTGGGGATGCTGGGATGGAAGAAGGGGAAAGACCCGGGCCTCCTGACGTCAGCGGTAAAACCCCTGGAGCTCACACCAGTCCTAACGCACTGGGATCATGATGGCGCTGGGATCTGGTCCAGACAGTGACGGGGCCGTGGGTGACAGTCCTGCATCCCTGAAAGACCCGCTGCCTTCCTCTTCCCAAGGCCTCCTGAGGGACTGAGGGCCAGCCTGACCCAGCAGGGCCAGGGCAAAGTAGTTCTGGGGACCTTCCCTAAGACCTGTCGATGGGAAGGGTCACCCAGAACCACGTGTGCTGAGAGCAGATGACCTGAGCGGGAGGCGAGAGGCGTGAGAGAGGCCAGGGAGGCAGGGGAGGACTGGTAGTGAAGAGGACCATGAAGGTCGTGGCACGGTGGCGCAGGCAAGGGTGTGCTCCAGATGGAGTCTCAGGCTGGAGAAGGGCGGTCCCAGGGCAGTGTGTTAAAATACGGAAAAAGAGGGGCGTGAAAAATATTTTGGGGGGCTAGAATTGATCAAAGCATTTCGAAAGTGTGGTCATTCGTTTTGGGAACTTGACTGAACTTTGGGATATTTGTGCGTGCGTGCGTGCGTGTGTGTGTGTGTGTGGTACTGGGGATTGAACCCAGGGGCATTCTACCTCCGAGCTACACCCCCAGCCCTTTTTTATTTTTTATTTTGAAACAGGGTCTCACTAGGTTGCTGAGAGTCTCGCCATGTTGCTGAGGCTGTCCTTGAACCTGCGACCCTCCAGTCTCAACCTCCCAAGTACCGGGGATTACAGGCATGCGCCACCACACAAAAATCTGACCAAGGTAGTTTGAGCACACATTGCTTTTCTCTTTCTAAATCCACTGACCCACATCCAAAGCTGGCACTGATTTTTTTTTTCCAAAACCAGATGTTGCAGCATCTAAATATTTAAAGCTCCCTCGAGGGCTCCGCGTGAGCTTGTGGAGAAGGGGAGCCTTCTGCACCTGGCCGCGTGTTTATCTTCACTTCTCCGCTCTCCAGAGCGACATCTTCGTTTTCTGTACAGAATCTGAGTTCTGCAATAAGATCGAACAGGACTGCACTGATGTGCAAACTGGCATCTCTGCGTTCTGGACCGGAAAGTATGACTTGTGTATTTTAATTCCGACGATACTCTATGCAAAAACGGTCGGAGTATGCGGATCGTTTGGATGCCAGCCATTGCTCCAGGGCTTCTGTGAGTTCCCGGCCTTTGTCTTTGTGAGTCATGCCCCTTATTCCTGGCAGCTACATTGCAAGACCCCAGTGCACACCTGAAGCCACATACAGTTCTGAACCCTAAACATACTACCTGTGCACACCTAGCTAGAGCTTGGTTTATAAAAATGATAAAATAGAGCAATGATAACAATATACTTGAAAATATGATAAAATCACTAAAAATGATAAAATAGAGCAATGATAACAATATACTTGAAAATAAGTGATTTAAAACTTATGAATTATTTATTTCTGGAATTTTCCATTTAATGTTTTTGGGCCGGAGTTGACCTGGGGTAACTGAAACCTTACAAAGCGAAACTATGGATCGGAGAGAACTGCTGTATTTATGGGCCCTTTGGTATCAAATACCAGCACCTTGATCATCAGGAGCCAATGAGGGAAGAACATAGAGATCGTGTAACTGAAAAAAAATGTGTTTATACCAAGCAAAGGCCAGGTGCTGGCTTGCTGTGACCTGGAGGGGCCCCACCCGGTGTCACCGCTCGCGGGAGCCCCGTGGCGGACAGGGCCAACTTCACGCTGCACGGCTCTGCCGCACGCTGCCGGGGCTGTGGATCTGAATCTCACTGGTTTTGTAGTTTCGCTTGTATTTAATTTCATAGTTTATGGTTGAACGAGAGCTATAAACATAAGGTGTTTATATCTAGTTTTATATTTGAACATGTTTACGTAACATTAATTTGAAACAACTTAAGTCAACACTGGGGGAAATTTTTCTTTTTGTCCTTCAGAAGGGGTTTCTATATTACTCAAGTTGCAGAAAACGACATCAGATTTGGATTTCTTTTTTAATGTTCTTCTCATTACCATTATTTAATCTGTTGCACGTTTAAAACTTCAGTTACTTTCTCCTTTCAATTAACAAAAGAAGGACACAAGTAACATCTATCCCAACTGCCGGACGGTTTGATGGTGCGATTGTGTCCAGGGCTTGGCTGTCGCACATTTCACCACAGGGACCTGCCGGAAGGCTGGGGCGGGACAACTGCTCTGGTGGGGAGGAGCACACATTAGTTCCGGGGACATCAGTGTGATCAGTGTGGACCCCATGGCTACTGTCAGGACACATTTGTCCCTGTGTAACTCCCAAGTAACATGGTTAGAACCATCAGAACACCTGTCATCGTCCACGGTGACCCAGGGCGGCTCAGCGGCCCATCTGCCCTTCAGGCCCAAGCCAGCCTCACTGGACTGACCCTGGAGTGGTTCCGGTCACCTTGTCAGGGTCTCAAAGTAGCATCTACAAATCCCAGGGCAGGACAAGGCTTGGGAAAGACCATCCCAGGAGCCAGTGGCTGGATCCCTCTGGGCCGCTGTGCTAGCACGCCTGGCTCTGGCTGCGCGGAGGCTGGGGGTGAGTGGCGGGCTTTCTCCATCTCTGTGTGGGAGAAAGTCTGGGCCAGAGGTTACAGTCTGTGGGGCCTGGGGCGTGGCCGCCACAGCAGGCACCACGTAGCAGCAGCACCTGCAGGGGCCTCTCTGCACTCCAGAGTTTTGGGGTGAGCTGGCTGTCTGCAGATTGCAGATAGCTGACTCACCAGGGGAGGGGATGGGAAGGGGCGGGCCTGGGGGTTGGGGCACATGCCTGCCCAGGCTCCTCCTGGTGGCTGCACGGGGTCCTTGGAAGAGCCTGACCCAGGGTCATTAACCTTCCAGGCCAGGCAGGGCCCTAAAGTCCTGCAGCAAGCCCCGGAGAGGCCCCAGAGAGGGACCAGACAGACAGAGGCCCGCGCCCCTTTCCAGGGCTGCAGCTGCTGCTCAGCTCCCCACAGCTGCCTCAGAGAGCCGGGCTTAGGCTTCCTGGAATGT
>PVJS01021051.1:0-31921 GCA_004027185.1 Glis glis
GAGGCGGGGGGCGGGGATGAAAGGGAGGAGGCGGAAGGGGCAGGACTGAAGGTGAGGCGGAAGGGGATGAAGCGGAAGGGGTGGGACTGTAGTTGAGGAAGAGGAAGTTGAGGTGGAAGGGGCAGGGGTGGAAGGGAGAGCGACAGCATGCGCAACGGCGTCTGTTTTTGCAGAGTACAGCTGAGCACTATGGCGTTGTGCTGGAACAAACGTCCACACAGACCGAGCTCACCAAGGAGGAGGCGTCCACGCTGGCGGCCGTCTTGCTGGAGAGCGTTGAGAGCACCACATTAGCCGCTCTCCTGACGCCCTCGGCGAACGTCAGTCAGACTGTTCAGACGGAATACTTGGGTAACATATCATCCTGTCCCTTCCTGCAAGGCCAGGGGCGACTTTGGCAATGGCATCCTCCGTAGCTGTCCCGCCCATGCTTTCCTCTGCTGCTCTGACATCCTGAGTTCACAGCAAAGCGAGTCTGACGGTCTTAATGACATTTCCATTTAATGAGGGTATGCTGCCCCAAGAGTGTCAATCCATTCAGCATACATGGGTTGCTTGCCTGCATCTCCTTGGTTAAGGTGCTATAGCCCTTTGCTGGGTTTAAATATTTTCAGCTCTCCTTGTTGTCATGTAGGATTGCACTTCCTAATGTGAGGTTTGGTGGAACTTTGTGACTAAGTCAGGCTGTAGTTGCTGAGGTGAGACTTCCAGAACTCTCTTCCCCACTGCCTGAGTGACTGGCAAGTGTTTCCTGTCACCGCTGTTCCAACTGCTTGGGTCCCAGAGTTAGGACAATGCAGAGGAGGGGCCCCAAGTCAATTCATGATGGACACAAAGCATTAATGAGAGATAAATGGCATTTTTAATCCACAAAGATTTAGGGATGTTTGTTACTGCCACATGCCTGATCCTTTCCTGCCTGATACATGCCTGATAGGTGACCACTTGGGAATACTGGGTGCTATAGATCTATTGCAGAAGCTCTATACTCCTGGCCTTAGTTCCTCTATTGGTTAGTCACACAAATCCAGGAATTCCATCGGAAAACCAGGAATTCCATCGCAAAAAGCCCAGAAGGTCAACAGGTGGGAATAGAGTCTTTTGTGGCCTTCCATCAGTAATGAGCAAAACTGGCTTCATGAATCTTACATTTTAATGAGATGAGAGAGACAATAAACACATCTGATAGACCAGATAGACCTAGCACTATTGGGAAAAATACAGCAGTCTGAGGAGGCTAAAGAGGATTGGGGGAGACTTGCTGTTTTAGACAGTATGCTCAGGGGAAGTCTCCTTGGGGCAGGGACCTCAGCAACAGTGTTGATATCTGGAAGAAGAAAAACTTCAAGAATACATGGGGAGTTTGAGGAACAGCGAAAATGCCAGTGTGGCTGAAATGGAGTAGAAGATGGTATATCTGTAGGGGAAGGTGGTCAAAAAGAAGAGTGGAGTCAGCTTTTATAGATCAATGTAGGGGTTTAGGATTTTATTTGAAGTCACATGGCAGGGGGAGGCATTGGAGGATTTGGGAATAGGCGTGGCATTACCTGGCTTATGTTTTAAAAAGATACTTCTGGTTCCATTATCTTATTTACATGAAGAGCCAGTGAGATAAATCCTGCAGCTATTGCCATGTGACTGATGAGAAATAGGTTCAGCAGGTTAAGTCACTGCTGGAATTTACACAGTTCATGACAGGCAGAGCTGGATCGCCTAGTCACCACCAGCCTCCTTTGTGGTGGTAGGGATGAAACCCAGGGCCTCCTACATGCCAGGCAAGTGCTCTCTCACCTAGAGACACCCCCAGCAATTCCCTCCACCTGGGTGCAGAGCCTGGCCCCTTGTCCACATGCTGGTCTCACCCCAAATCCTGTCCTATTGCCTTTGGCTTTATGAGCCTTACCTAAACTTGGAGTAGCCAGAGGATCGCAACAATTGTTAGCCAGACTTCCTGTCACAGTAACAAGTACCTGGGATTAGTCGACTTGTCAAGCAGAAAGTTTATTTGGCTCATGGTTTTGGAAGTTCCCATCTGTGGTCAGTTGCCCATTGCTTTGGGCCTGGGTCAAAGCAACACATCCTGGTGGGAGTGTGCAGTGGAAGATGATGCCCACCCCGTGGTAGCCAAGGAGCAAAATGAGAGAGAGATGAAGGGGCTGGGGTCCCGATAGCTCCTTCAAGGGCACACCCCCAGTGACCTAACTTACTCTCACTAAGCCCCACCTCTCAAAGGCTCCACTACCTCCTGGGGACCAAGCCTTCAACACATGAGCCTTTGGGGCACACTCAAGACTCACTATAACAGTTGATGGCAACTCAGTCTTCCTCCGGTGCTCCCCTCATGATGCGAGCACTCACTTCCAAGGCTCTGGCTAGATTTCTCATTTGTTTGGTGCTACTGTCCCCCCATCATTATCAAGGGGCTCAAGGCCTTTCATGTGATGAACTGGCCTTTCGGTTCTTTCTGTGGATGTGTATCTTTCTTGGACTGAAACTAAATTCTGGTCCCACTTTCTGGGTGACCTCATGAAATCTCTCCCTGTCTCTTTTTAGATATTGAAAGCAAAGTTATTAATGAAGAATGCATTGAGAAAATTATGGTCTTTCACTTGAAAGCCAAAGGGGACAGTATAAAGATCAGGTGTTCCGTAATCGAAGAATCTGGATCCGCAGGTACAGACCCTCTTCTGAGAATCAGGTGATAATGCATTCAATCTGCACCTACTTACTGATCCCTCCCAGGAGCCATGCATGGTGCCAGGTGGCTGAGAATCAATGATAGTAGAGGCAGAAGTGCCTTTGTCCTCAGAGAGTTCTCCATCTGCAGGGAAAGTCAGATATTAAAAACACAATCTCACGGGCTGGGGTGTTGATACCTTCACTGCCCAGTATGGAAGCCACTGGTCACAGCTGACCACTGAGCACTTGAAATGTGTCTCAGCCAAGTCCAACGGTGCTCCAAATATAAACTATGCCCTGTATTTAAAACAGCGACACAAGCCGGGTGTGGTGGCGCACACTTGCAATACCAGTAATTGGGAGGCTGAGACCGGAGGATCTGGGTTCGCGGCCAGCCTCAGCTACTTAGTGAGGCCTCCGCAACTTAGTGAGACCCTGTTTCAAAATAAAGAATAAAAAATAGGGCTGGGGGTGTAGCTTGGAGGTAGAATGCCCCTGGGTTCAATCCCAGTTCCCCCCCAAAAAACAGAGTGGCACAAAAAAGAAGGATACAAATTATTTCACTTATGTTTTCGTAAAGTACTTTAAAAATAAATATATTAAGCCGGGCGTGGTGGCGCACGCTTGTAATCCCAGTACTTGGGAGGCAGAGACCGGAGGATCCGGGTTCGCGGCCAGCCTCAGCTACTTAGTGAGACCCTCCGCAACTTTGTGAGACCCGGTTTCAAAATAAAGGATAAAAAATAGGGCCGGGGGTGGGTTCAATCCCCGGTACCGCAAATAAATAAATAAATATATTAAATATATACCTTGAAATTTTATTTTTATATTAAAATATTGATGGGACATCGTATGTATTTGTATACCACATGCTGTTTTAAAGTATATATCCTGTGGAGTGGCTGAATCTAGCTAACTGACTTAGGCACCACCTCACACTGTTATTGTTTTGTGGCGAGGACACTCGATATCCAGTCCCCTAACATTTTTCAAGAGCACAGCAGGCTGTCACTAGCTGTAGTCGCCTCGCTGAACAGGAAATGTCTTGAATGTATTCTCCCTGCCCAACTCCAAGTTTGTATTTTTTGACCAACATCTTTGACCCCGACCTCTGGTAGCTACTCTTCTACTCTCTACTTACATGAGAGAACGCATTCAGAGTCTACATATGAGTAAGATCATGTGGTATTGGTCCTTTTGTGCCTGGATTATTTCACTTAACATAAATCCTCCAGATTCATCCATGCTTTTGCAAATGATAGGAGTTTTGAAAGTGTGGTATATATACAATAGAATACTATTCAGCCATAAAAGAAGAAAATATATTTTCTCATATAGACTAGCCTGGGCTAGTCTTAAGCCTCAGCCTCCCGAGTAGCTGGGATTGCAGACAGGTGCCACTGCGCCCAACTCAACCCATTTTGTCCTGTTGTCACAGACGTGGAGCACTTGTGAAAACAGAAATATAATATATAATATCATTATGTAATCATGGCATAGTAACATTAACTAATATTAATTGTCACCAAATAATATGTATAAGCTCTAGATTATGATTTCTAACCTGTTTTAACTCACTTGTGTCAATTTTGTTGAAATATTCAAAGAATTGGAAACTTGGGACTTACTGGGTTAAAATGTTTTTGTGTTTAAAAATTGCAAATCAATATGTTGATATGGTAATATTTTGCTGACAATGCATAATGTATTTTCAAAATTAATTTGACCTGTTTTTTCCTTTTTTAAAAATGTGGTTACTAGAAAATTACATATGTGTCTCATACTCTATTTCTCTTGCCCAGTGCCAGTCTCTCTCAGGGTTGGCAAATCTTTTCTGTAGAAGGCCAGTTAGTAAATATTTTAGGCACCGTGAGCGACGCAGTCTCGGTCACAACTACTTTGTTGTTATAGTGCAGAGCATACAAAGGCAACATGTATATGCGTGTGTTGCAATAACACTTTAAAAAATCAGGCAATAGACACATTGGCCCACAGGCTATCGTCTGCTGCCCTTTGCAGCAGATTAATACTTCACTGTAAAGACACAGGGCGAAGTGTGGAAGAGATATTTAAACGAAGTCCTGAGGAATAAATAGAGAAAGCAGGAGAGAATGTGTCAGCTCTGCAGAGCCATCCTGGCTGTGCACTGAGAACCAGCAGGACTCTCAGTTGGTATATTCGTGGCATATGAATACATATTCATGGTATACTGGTATATTCATGGGACTGAGAGTTTATGAGGGACACCGAGGTTGATTCCGCAACTCGGCTATTGTGAATGGTGCTGCTATAGACATGGGCTTGCGTGCGTCACTATAGTCTTCTAACTTTAGTTCTCGAGGAAAGATATGGAGGAGTACAACTGTTGGGTCAAAGAGTGGTTCCAGTCCAGGAAGGAACCTCCATGCTGATCTCCATAGTGGATAAAGAAAATGTGGAATTCTACTCAGCCATAAAGGAGAACAAAATAATGTCATTTGCAGGAAAATGGATGGAACTGGAGAATATTATGCTAAGTGAGATCAGCCAGTCTTAGAATGTCAAGGGTCATATGTTTTCTCTCATATGTGGAAGCTAGAGAGAAAATAGGAAAGAAAAGGGACTTCAGATAAATGAGGAGAAAGTCCAGTAGAAGAGTAGAAGGGGCTTGGGGAAGGGAGGTGGGGCGGGAAAAGGAGGCTTGACTCAGATGATGCTGTGTCCATCTACACAGGGAACAGTACCAATCTCAGTAACATGAATGAGGAGGGAGGCTGGGGACAGGGTGGCACGTGGAGGGAGGAGCATCAAGTGCTGTGTGCACGTGTGTCTGTATCACTTTGAACCTTGCTATAATGTGTAATTACAATGCACTAATGAAAGTGCAAAAACAAGTTCACTGAGGAATGCAGGGGAGACGGGGATGGGGATGGAGGGCTTCCATCCCGATCTGGCTTGGACTTTCTGAGGACAGAGAAAGCCTTTGGTAGTTCTGTTTACAGCAGAAAGTTGATATGATCTGTCTTCCAGAGAGAAGTCAGTTTATAATGCAACTCTCTGGCTGCAATAGGATAAGTAACTTGTCGGAGGGCAGAGGCAGGGGCAGGCAGCGACATTTATGAGGCAGCTAGTGGTGCAGGAGGGACATGTCAGGCTGCGTCCACAGGTAGTGACATGAGAAGCGTAGAGATGCTCATGGGTGGAAATCAAGAGGACTCTCCACGTTCCAGGTCAGGTGACATCACTTACTGAAAGCAGAAGACGCAGATGGAAGAGATGGAGAGGAAGCACTCCGTGGGGGACATCTGTGGGATGTCTAAGGCCCTCCATGAACCTGGAGGTGGCAGAGGAGGCCCGGGGACAGTAGAATCTGTCATGTCTGTGGGATGTCTAAGAGCCCCCCGTCAGCCTGGAGGTGGCAGAGTAGACCTGGGGACAGTAGAATCTATCATGTCTCTGAGGTTGTCTAAGAGGCCCCCCATCAGCCTGGAGGTGGCAGAGGAGGCCTGGGGAGGTGCAGTCTGGTTGGGACAGGAAGCAGCCCTAGAACACATCCCCACAGACCACGCCCATTTAAAGGGGAATCCCATGAAGGAGACAGGAGAAGAATAACCATAAAGGTGGGAGGAGAATTACTTCCCACTAAAGATCCCATTTTCCCCTAAAAACATAATTTCAGAAATATTTTTAAACGAAGACAAGATTTTTCCAGGTAGTAGCCCCTCAAAATTTTAAAATAATAATAATAATAGTTATGATGATGATGACGATGAAGATTTGGTACTAGTGATTGAACCCAGGGGTATTCTGCCTTTGAGCTACACCCCCAGCTCATTTTATTTTTTGATTTTTGAAACAGGGTTTTACTAAGTTGCTGATCATCTTGCTAAGTTGCCCAGGCTGGCCTCAAACCTGTGATCTTCTTGTCCCAGCCTCCCAAGTACTGGATGACAGGCGTGTGCTACCACTCCTGGCTTTGTTATAAATGTTAAGGTTCTGGGGAGGGTCACAGATCTGGAAGTTCACTTAAATTCCAACCCTCAGAGTAATCCAGTGAGGTTCGTGGAATACTAAAGTGTATGTGCATGTGTTTTTATGTGGGAACGTGTGTGTATATTTGTGAATGCGCACACGCCTGTGTGTGTGTGTGTGTGTATTGGATCATCTGCATAATGGTCAAGAAGATGATTCCCACCTTTCTTTTTCATCTGGGGGAACATGCAGGGACCGCCGGGGTGGCTTTTGTCTCCTTCACCAGCATCGAGTCTGTTTTGGATGAACAATTCTTCCAAGACCCCCAGGCCTCAGAAGCCAACTCCAAGAGGAAGCTGAAGATGAATTCTCGGGTTGTTGGGGGCATCATTACTGGGGAGAAGAAAGACAACTTCTCAGATCCAGTTATCTACACCCTGGAGCACCTCCAGGTTTGTGAAGACGTTCTTTTCTGAGACCCTTGTCAATCCGTTGAGAACTTCCTGCTTCCCAAGTAGACGTAACTCTCACTTAAAAAAAAATAACCTTTTAGTCGGGCGTGGTGGTGCACGCTTGTAATCCCAGTACTTGGGAGGCGAAGACCGGAGGATCCAGGTCTGATCTGGGTCCGCGGCCAGCCTCAGCTCTCTCTCTCTCCCCCTGTCTCTCTCTCTCTCTCTCTCTCTCTTCTCTCTCTCTCTACTTAGTGAGGCCCTCTGCAACTTCGTGAGACCCGGTTTCAAAATAAAGTATAAAAAATAGGGCCGGGGGTGTAGCGCGGAGGTAGAACGCCCCTGCGTTCAATCCCCGGTACCGCAAAAAAAAAAAAAAAACCTTTGTATTTTGAAGCAACCATAGATTCAGTTGTAAGAAATAGTGTGAGAAATCCCATGTACCCATTACTGAGTTCCCTCAATGGACATCTTGTAAAATTGTAGTACAGTATTACAACCAAGATATTGATGTTGATACAGCCAAGATATAGTACATGTCCATTGTAATGGTAATCTTTCCTCAGGGGCCTTTAAAAACCAAATTAAATTCATTTTTAACGGATGCACAAAAACATAATTGTACAAAGTAATGGGGTGATGCACAGTGTTCCCATGCATGTGTACCTTGTGTGATGCTTAACGCAGGTTTTAAGTTTTTAGTTGTTCTTATTTGTACACATGGGATAGAGTAGGAGGATTTGATACATGTCTACAATGTGTAATGATCAAATCAGGGTAACTATAATAGGCATTTGCATCTCCTCTAACATTTATCGTTTCTGTGTTCTGGGAAACTTTGGACTCTCCTATTGGTTTTGAAATATGTAACAAGTTGTTGTGGTCTTAACTCTCATTTTCTTTTTTTTTTTTTTTGCGGTACCGGGGATTGAACGCAGGGGCGTTCTACCTCCACGCTACGCCCCCGGCCCTATTTTTTATACTGTATTTTGAAACCGGGTCTCACGAAGTTGCGGAGGGCCTCACTAGGTAGAGAGAGAGAGAGAGAGATAGGGAGAGAGAGAGAGAGAGCTGAGGCTGGCCGCGAACCTGGATCCTCCGGTCTCCGCCTCCCAAAGTACTGGGATTACAAGCGTGCACCACCACGCCTGGCTCTTAACTCTCATTTTCGATGGGGGCCATCCACGATTCTCACAGGTCAGGCCAATTCCCTAAGGCCGGTTCTAGAGGACGGCGCCCTCTCTCTTCTACATCCTGTTCTACCATCTGCAACAGGCAAGGTGTGGGGAGAGGGGTAGCAGGAGTGTGGAAGCCCAGACAACCCGTGCGCCCCACCTCCCTCCAGTCAGCGCTGCAGTAGCAGGTCTGGAGCCCAGCACGCTTCCTCTCATCGTGTGACTGCCATCTCAGCAGTGTCCTCCAGTCCCCACAGGACTTACCTCATGTCTTTTTGCCCTAGATGGATTTTGAGGCTGGTCACATCAAATCCACTTGTGGGGGGATTTTTAGGGGGACCAGACCCTTTGATTTTCAGCTGCAGCAGAAGCCCCATCTGTGTTTGCTGGAGCAACATGCTATTTGACGTAATGAGACTTGATACAATTTTTTTCTTCTTAATGATACTCCCCCCAAACTCCCAAGTTGGTTCTAGATGTTTTTATTAAACTTATCTTCCCACCTTGGAGTTTCTTTTTCCAAATATGTTCTGCCTTTCTGATAAGTCTCAGGTATAATTAGTTATCTTTTTTTGTGTGTGTGGTACTGGTGATGGAACTCAGACCTATTTTTTTATTCTTTATTTTGAAACAGGGTCTCACTAAGTAGCTGAGGCTGGCCACGAACCTGCGATCCTCTTGTCTCAGCCTCCCAAGTACCGGGATTATAAGCATGCACCACCACGCCTGGCTTTAATTAATTATCTTAACGAAATGTTCTGGCGAGTTCTCCGTTGGTCCATCAGTCTACATGTTTGATTCTGGACTGGTACCATGCAAAGGTGTATCTGTATCTTTTTTAAAATATGCTTTTATTGATGCACTGTAGGTATACATCGCACTGAGGTACAGAGCGGTAGGAACACACATGCGCACAGCTCTTGGCGTGTGTCCCTCTGGATCCCGCCCCACGCCCTCCCCCTCCCTGTACACGTCATTGCGATTGGTGCTGATAATTTTGTGTATGTACACAGCGTTATTTGAATGTGGCCTCATCAAGTCTCCGTCCCCCTCCTTCCCCTCAGCACAGATGAAGGCATGCCACAGGTGCCGGTACAGGCGCGGCAGATGACTGAGTGAGTGAGTGAGTGAGTGACCACGTGGCAGGCGTTATCACAGGTTTGATCCCAAGAGGAGTTTTCCTCCAGCAGTCAGAACGTCGGCTGCCCCGGCAGAGCAGACATCACTGCTATGGAAGTATCTTTCTCCACTCCCTGCGTCTTCAGGCCCCAAACTGCTCGTAAACGGTCACATCAAATCCACTTGAGGGGAAGTCTCAGGTGACCAGGCCCTTTGATTTTTCAGCCAAAGCAGAGGTTCGAGAGGCCCATCTGCGTTTCCTGGCGCACCGATGAGGCAGGTGGGGTCTGGACGCCGTCGGGCTGTGTGACTCTGGAAGCTTTGGAGACACACACCGTCTGCAGCTGTAACCGGATGGCGAACTTGGCCATCATCATGGCTTCCGGGGAGCTCACGGTCAGTGCTGGCGAGTGTTCTGTGGCTCCTTCACAGCTGGCCTCAAATCCCTAGTACCTTTAAAAACAAAACCCAGGGCAGAGCACAGGGCTGGGGTGGGTGGGTGCTGAGGGATTCCGATGGGTGGCAGAGGGTGAGGACAGGTAATGCCCAGCTCATGCCAAGTGCCAGAGAGGGAAAGGACCCAGAGCCCTTTCTGCCAGTCCAGGGTCCCGATAATCCTGGTTTCTTGCTTGGGGCGGATTTGGGTCCCATTCTGAGGCCTGCAGCGGATCTCTTTCCAACAGATGGAGTTTTCCTTGTTTGTCATCAGCCACCTGGGCATGAGCATCTCCCTGGTGTGCCTGGTCTTGGCCATCGCCACCTTCCTGCTGTGCCGCACCATCCGCAGCCACAGCACCTACCTCCACCTGCACCTCTGCGTGTGTCTCTTTTTGGCCAAGATTATCTTCCTCACCTGTATAGACAAGACCGACAACCAGGTGAGTATCACTGGGGCTGCGCTCCATTCAGCCCCCTCACTGCTCCTCCCTCTGCTCAGCCCTGTCCTCTCGCTGCCCCATGTACGGTGCCTGCCACCCATGGTCTCGCTCCTCAAGCTTCTCACCTAGCCCACCTCTTCTCGTGATCACTGTCAGTTTAAAATCACCTTCCTCGAGCCAGATGTGTGTGGCGCACATCTGTAATCCCCGTACTTAGGGGGCTGAGACAAGAGGACCACAGGTTCAAAGCCAGTCTCAGCAACTTAGGGAGACCCTCTGCAACTTAGTGAGACACTGTTTCAAAATATAAAAAGGAAGCCATGTGTAGTGGCCCCGGCCTGTAATCCCAGTACTTGGGAGGCTGAGACAAGAGGATTGCAAGTTCAAGACCAGTCTCAGCAACTTAGTGAGACTCTCAGTAACCTAGCAAAACCCTGTTTCAAAACAAAATAGGGTTAGGGTTGTAGAGCTCAGAGATAAAACGCCCCTGGGTTCAATCCCCAGTCACACACACACACACACACACACAGTAACCTCCCTCATTATGTCATGAATTGTCATGGTCTCCCCTGGAGGTTCTCACCTGTGGTTAGCTTGCTCCTTGAGAGACATTGGGCAATGCCCAGAGACATTTCTGGCTCTCATGACTGGAGGAGGGTGCTACTGGCATCAGTGGGCAGAGGCTGAGGTGCTGCTGAACACCCCGCTTCACACAGGACAGTCCCATGTACCCAGCAGTGCTGCACAGCTGAGCACGATTGCTATGGCGAGAGTCTACTCCTTTCTGCCACTCTGTTGTTTTCTGTTGTGGATGGTGTTGATGTTGTTATGAGATTAGAAGTCTCCGCGCATGGATGATACAGAGTCAGAGTTATTGGAGATACAGGGCGGCTGGGGAGGAGACAGAGATCTCCCGCTCCCCTTCCACCAACATCTTTCTTTTATTGAGAGTTTAAACCAAAACATTGTAAAAAGGATTAATCACAGGAGACAGCAAAGCAGTCATGGGATGAGTCAGGGAAAAACAGCAATGTAGTCACGGATAAATCCGGGTAAACAATTCTGGGAAATAAGGAAGTTGTCAGGGTCCCTGCTTATCGGTCCAATTTGGTCCTTGGGAACTTGTTTGTGTGCAAACACGTTTCCACTTGGGTGGGCAGTTTGTGTTCCTCCCAGTGAACGGAGGTGACCTCAGAGTTGATGACTAAGACGGCTTCCAGCAGTTTTCTTTCCCAGCACCTACTTGAAGCCGAGTTAATTATTGTTTGATTTGCTGGTCCTGTTGTTCCCTTTGTCCTGTATCTCCCTCCCTCACTAGACTTTGCCCCATGAGGGTAAGGGCTTGGACCAGCTCCCCCACCCCATACGAATGCCTGACACATAGTAGGTGCTCGGGTTTCTCAAAAAAGAGAGCTGCTGACGTTGGGAGAGATGGCCATTCTCGGTGCAGGCCCACCCCTCTCCTTGGATGTTTAGCTTTCCGGCCCTGGGAGGGTAAATGCAGGAGCACCCCTTGTCATTTTGATCAGGGTAGGGCAGACTCTGTAAGGAGTCATGGTCAGTACTTCAGCTCTGCGGACAACAAGCTCACGACTCCTGCCCTCTGTCCCCGAGGCATGAAAGCAGCCACAGGTGATCCATAAGCGGGGTGGCCAGATACCCAGAGAACCCCACTTACCACACGCAGTCGGCCCTGGGCTGTCGTGTGTGCACCCCGCACCCATGTCTTCATACATTGCTTAAAGGGGGGTGGTCAGCTGTCCCCCCAGGGTACCCAAGGTTCTTCCAGTTTTAGTTCTGAAAGTCACATATCCTGGGAAAACTCAGTTCCAGACCCATAGCTGAAGGGCCACACGACTAGGGATGACAGCACTCTGGCTGAGAACCTCACCTTATGTTTCTAGAAGTAGCTGTGGAATGAACGAATGAGGTGTGTTTGGGGACTCCAGTGAAAGTGTACCCCAATCCTTCTTCCCCCGACCTTCCTGGCAGAGGGCCCCACATACCTGCTCCCTGTGCAGACGGGCGGCTCCATCATCGAGGGGTTCAGTACTACCTCTTCCTCCCCTGCTCCCTTGTGCAGACGGGCGGCTCCATCATCGCGGGGTTCAGTACTACCTCTTCCTCTCCTCCTCCCCTGTTTAGACAGGTGGCACTGTCATCGCGGGGTTCAGTCCTACCTCTTCCTCACCTCCTTCCCTGTGCAGACGGGCTGCTCCGTCATCGTGGGGTTCAGTACTACCTCTTCCTCCCCTCCTCCCCTGTTTAGACAGGTGGCACTGTCATCGCGGGGTTCAGTCCTACCTCTTCCTCACCTCCTTCCCTGTGCAGACGGGCTGCTCCATCATCGTGGGGTTCAGTACTACCTCTTCCTCCCCTGCTCCCCTGTGCAGACGGGCTGCTCCGTCATCATGGGGTTCAGTACTACCTCTTCCTCCCCTGCTCCCCTGTGCAGATAGGCTGCTCCATCGTCGCAGGCGTTCTGCACTACCTCTTCCTCGCCTGCTTCTTCTGGATGCTGGTGGAGGCTCTGACGCTCTTCCTGATGGTCAGGAACCTGAAAGTGGTGAATTACTTCAGCTCGCGGAACATCAAGATGTCATACCTCTGTGCCTTTGGCTATGGGCTCCCAGGGCTGGTGGTGGCTGTCTCTGCCAGCGTGCAGCCACGGGGCTATGGGACACATAATCGGTAAGTGATTGTCCTTAGCATCCTATGCCAGGGTTCATGGGGATAACCATGTGAGCAAGAAGATTGACAGCTGCGGCAGCAGTGCTGTTGGTTTCAGGGCCGCCATGTACAGTTGCACAGGTTTGCACTTTACCAATCCAGGAGTCTCACGAGTCTCCTCTTCCAGGGAGGCAGCATCTCGTGTGCCTAATGTGATTATTTTCCTTCCCTCTTGCATGTGCTGATGTGCACACATGTGTGGTATGTTAATCAGCTTTCTGCTGCTATGACAAAATATCTGAGAAGGTCAACCTAAGGGAGGAAAGATTCATTTTGGTTCATGGCTTCAGAGGTTTCATGCACGGTTGCTGGCTCCATTGCTTTCACACCTGTGGTGATGTGGAACCGTCATGGCAGAGGGGCATGGAGAGCGGAGGAAAGCCGCCCAATTCATGGCAGCCAGGAAGCAGGGGGGCAGGGGTAAGATACATTCTCAAAGCACACGCCCTCAAAGAGCTACTTCCTCCAGCTAGGCCCCACATCGCCTTGTTTCCACCACCTCCCAATACTCCATTCAGCTGTGAACCCACCCACGGGTTAATTCACTGATGAGCTCAGAGCCCTCGGGATCCAGTCCCTTCCTCAAAGCCCCACCTCTGAGCCCTGCTGCACTGGGGACCACACCTTCCACACAGGAGCCTTCGGGGGACTTCCAGATCTACACTGTAACTCTGTGTGTGTGTGTGTGTGTGTGTGTGTGTGTGTGTGTGTGTGTGTTATAATACTTCTGATAAAGGAGTATTGGGGTGCCACTATTGACCATGGCACATCTGTTTCTCTCCATAGCTGCTGGCTGAATACAGAGTCGGGGTTCATCTGGAGCTTTCTGGGTCCAGTTTGCATGATCATAGTGGTAAGCAAGTTATTTGGTGATGAACGCTTTGGAGGAGGAGCAAGGAGACCTGGGATCAGGAAGTGCCAGTAAAGTGCAAAGCCGAGAAGGTTTCTTGCTCCCCTCAAAGGTTCTTTGTGATCTCTGAGTCCTGAAATTTCCAAGTTAGAGAGTAATTTCTTTGACTTGTGACTTTTCTTGCATGCTGAAATGCAAAAACCTTTGGGAGCAAGCACAGTCTTATCCATTCTCCATGCTTCAGGAAGAATGGGCCTGCCAGTCTCTCTTAGGTACATATGTGGAATGAGAGAAAGGGTAAAAAGGGATGAAGAGCAGTGGTGGTCATGGTGGTGGTGGGGGGAGTGAGATGAGTGGAGAAGCGGCAGACAGAGGCAAAGGGAAGTCAGAGGACATCAAGCACCACCTCTGCCTCCTCACCTGCAATCCAGCCTCTACAGTGTTGCCAGATGATGTTTCTGCTGACTCTCACTCATGGTGGCTTGATCCCTGTGTCATCTGTAATTATTAGTTGTGGACTCATTTTGATTGAAATCTTGGGAGTGCTTGAGGATGCGCTCTGATATCTAGTAGATGTTTCAGGGGCGTGCCTAGTTTCCTAGAGCTACTATAACAACGAGCAGGCAGAGGAGTGGAAAGGCTGTGGAGTGACGAAAGGAAAAGTCTCCAGGCATGCCCTGATGGAGGCTGCAGGCAGGAGCATCAGTCTGCTAACTGGAAGTGGGTGTTGAGAGCCATCTTAGAACCGCACACTGAGATTAACATCTTAATACACAGTATTTGGCTGGGTGGGATTTGTCTGCAAGTGGGAAAATTCCAAGGGACCTGACATAATCAATAAGTGTGGTCTTTGATGTCTTCTCCACCAAGTAATGTCTAACCCTTCCTTCCTCTAAGTTTGTCACATATCTGCCTCACTGACCTTACTTATCCTGTCCCGTAACAATTTGCTGGCTTTTGTGTTTGACTAACTTTTATGATGCCTTGCTTAAACTTTCTCTAAAAGTAAGGTGCTGGCTGTAGGATTGAGGAGACGAGGAGAGTTGTCAAGCTACCTCCTCCCCGGCCGACCCTAAATATTAAATATTAAAATAATAATTTTTGGACCCAGAGTCGTTCATGTGAGGGACTTCAGCAAGAGTCAAACATGGCACTGGCCCATCACAAGTGGGGTGTCATTTGTGATTGGTTAGGGCTCTATGTCGGCTTTCTGCTCTTGGTCCTAAATTGGGAGCAGTGACAGCAATCGGGGAAGCCATCAGCCATTAGTCAGGTCTACTTGGGCTGATCACTTCCAGGGTTGTCAGGTGTCCCGGATCAGTTGCTAGATCATGGGTCAGAGTTCTATTTCCAAAGATGGCTGGCCATCGACCACGTGTACACCCCCCCCCATCCCTTCTGCTGACTCTGCAGATCAACTCCATCCTCCTAACATGGACGCTGTGGATCCTGAGGCAGAAGCTTTCCAGCGTCAATGCCGAGGTCTCGACCCTCAAGGATACCAGGTGCAGCCCTCTCTCCTTTCCTGTCCATTCCAACTTCCTTTTCCTTCTTCCCACAGAAGTTCATTCAGCACCTTTTGTATGTTGGGTCTGAGCCTAAGACAGAGAGGTGATGAGGCCAGTTTAGAATAGCACAGGGTAAAAAAGATGGTAGAATAGAGAAAGGCAGTGTGTTTCGGTTGCTCTGAGACTCGGAACTCAACTAACGGGAAGTCTGTTTCTTGGCAAGAGAAGAAAAGCAGTCAAAACTCCACAGTAGAAATGTAGCTGGTTCAGAAGTTGCAAAAAAACGCAGAGGACTGAAAAGAACTCTGTGTGTCCCAGCTGGCCAGCAGAGAGCTGAGGCAGGAGCCGTCTTGGCGAGCCTGTGCTGGAACTGGGAGTTGCCAGAATCCAGAAGCTCTCGGAAATGAACTCCATTAAAAAAGAAGCTAAATCCCGTTGAGCTAGTGATTGCAGAGGACCAGCACGCAAAGCAATCACATTCTTCGAAAAAACCCTCAAGATCGTGAACCCCTAGACTGCCCACCCAAACCACCCAGTGAACTCCTGTGGCTGCAGCTGACTTTGTTTGGAACTAGAATGACAGACCCTTTCTGCAGGGATGTGAGTGGATACAACTGGGCTTGTCCAGTTTATAAACTGTCCCAGTGGAAAACTGTCCGCAGGGACTCTTGTGACAATGACCAAACTCATGGGGTCTGTGAATTTGTGGACCATCCCTGTGGAGGCGGGGCTACAGTGGTAAACAGCATAAACGTGAGTTAGCAGGCAGTCTCTAGGGTCACTGGGTGGGAACTAGAGTCAGCAGCCCACCTGCTTCTGTGGGGTCTCCAGTGATCATTCCCAGAGTGTCAGCAGTGATGTCCCTGGGGATAAATAACTCAGCCACCCATACCCCAGACCCAGAATAGTACAATCTCTCTCCTGGCAGAGTTCGGGCCCTGAGATCAGGGAGGCCAGGGGTCAGCAGGATTTCAAATGATCGCAGCTGGCAGAGCAGCAGTGGGGTCCCTGTGGCAGTTTAACTCAGCCACGCTGTGAGCTGGGAATGCTACATCTCTCGGCTGGCTGAGTTTGTGCCTGGTGAGCATGGAGACCAGCGGCTGATAGTGTTTCTCATGACCGTAACCAGCAGAGCAGTGGTGGTATCCGTGGGGCATGAGAGCTCCGCCATCTGGGCCACAGGCTCAGAATGTCACCATCTCTGGCCCTGCTGAGTTTGTGCCTGAGAACCACAGAGGCCTGGAGGCCAGGGGCTGCCAGTGTTTGGACCTACCTGTGGGTCCTTCTAGCCTTCAGTTACTACAGAGGCGCTCGGAATGTGAGCAGCCCTGTGTCTTGGTGCCGTGGCACCTGCAGGCCACGTGTCTCAGTGGCCTCTGGGGTCTGACTTCTCCACCTCGGACCTCCAGGCCCGGGCGGTGCGTCTCGCGCGCTGCCTCCGATGGCCCCGGGGAGCCTGGCCCACGAGGATGGCACCGCGCGGACCCCGTGCTCCTTCCCTTGCAGGTTGCTGACCTTCAAGGCCTTCGCCCAGCTCTTCGTACTGGGCTGTTCCTGGGTGCTGGGCGTTTTTCAGATTGGCCCTGTGGCCAGCACCATGGCGTACCTGTTCACCATCGTCAACAGCCTGCAGGGGGCGTTCATCTTCACCATCCACTGTCTGCTGAACCGCCAGGTGAGTGGCCTCCGCCTCCGCTCCCACCCACGCCCCTACCCCCCACCGGCGCCCCTACCCACCCACTCCCCACGTGTGTCTCCATCACCAGGTACGAGAGCAGTACAGGAGATGGCTGTGCAGGAAGACCAAGCCCAGCGCCCAGTCCCAGACCTCGGGGATGCTGATGTCCTCCGTGCCCTCCGCTTCCAAGACGGTGAGGGGCCGTGTCCACCACGGGCTTGGCAGAGGGACAGGAGACGCCACCCTGTGCACGTGCCTGCGGGGAGCTGAGGGTGTCCCTGCTGGCTAGTCGGCTCGCTGAGGGAGGCAGGGGTTAGGGCGGGGCACCTGGCACAAGCCAGGCCACCTGCGTCCCCATCCCAGCGCTGCCCCTGATGAGCTGCACACGCTGAAGAAGGTGAACTCGTGACTCACACAGGTATAAAGTGAGCGCACGCCACAGGCTTTATTCCACTCGCAGCGATGCCGAGGCACGGCAGGCCTGGCAGTGCCAGCGAGCAGCTGTGCGGTACCAGCACAGGCAGTGGAGGTCCCAGTCGTTGCTGGCTGCACGTAACCAAGACCCAGGGCTCGGTCACCGCGGAAGAGGAGTCCAGCATTAGGTGTTGCTGCTCTGCTTCCGTTTCTCGGTGGTGGTGTAAAAGATCTAGGCTTTCTGGGCTGGGGACGCTGCTCAGTGGTAGCGTGGGCGCTTTGCACGGGTGAGGCCGTGGGTTCCATCCTCAGCACCGTGAAAAGAGTATGGGCACTTCCCCACCGTCTTCCATGTAACCATCAGCACTCGGTCTTTTCGGCACATTGCTTTCATGGTTGCAAAACGGCTGCCACAGCTCCAGCCATCACACTATGCTCAAGACCAGAAGAGAGGAATGGGCAGAAGTAGCCGACTTTCCTCTCATGCTTCTCTCTGAAGGGAGAAGCCTGCCCAGGACCCCCTTAGCAGAGGTCTCTCTTCACCCAATTGCTCAGAACCACATGATGTATACCGTGGCCACTCCTAGGCACAAAGGTCCTGAGAGAATATGTGTTTGGCGTTGTCGCTTCTGGAATCATGGCAGAGAGGTGGGGAGTGGCTTGTGGGTTTGTGCGTAGTGCCTGCTACACTAAGGACAGTCATTTTTAACATTTGCTCTATTTATTTTATAAGACCCAGGCCTCTGGAGATGTGGCCTTCGGAGTCACTTTCCCGTGAACCAGGCTCTGGACTCTGAGGACGTTTCCTTCTCTCTCCCAGGGTTAAAGTCTTTTCTTGCTTTCAAGACACCATCGTGAGCCAGCACTGGAGACTGTCGAGGCGTCTGCCGCGGCCTGCTCTGGAACCTTCTCTTTGTGCCTCATTGTGGACCCGCCAGCTCTGGGACTCTCTGGATGGGTGGGGATCAGGGCTTCATGTGCTGGTGAGAAATAAGAGTTTCTTCTCCAAATCATTGTTCTCTCTTTTGTAGTTTGCAACTCTCTGAATTTCCAGAGTTTTTGGTAAGAACAGGTCGCAGGTTAGTGGCCTGACCGGGAGCACTGCGTCTTCTCCCACGTTGGGGTGTGGGCTCCAGGCTGCCTCGGGCTGGCACGCGCGCCTGACACAGAACAGCTCTCAGTGCGTTAGCGCGAGACGGATGTTTTCCTGCTTTTAAAGAAACAATGCGTAAAATTGCTCTGAAGATTCCGGGCATCCCAGCAAGCCAGAGACACGCTACTCTGGACTAACACTTGAAAGAATGATGCTGGTGAGTGGGAGCGTGTGGCCGAGCCTTTCCTGGAGCCGGCCCTTGAGGACGCCTCTGGAGAGTGCGCGTGCCCTTGAGGACGCCTTTGGAGAGTGCTCTGGCTCTCGGGTTCTCCGCTCGGCCCCTCCTCCCCAGAAGCTTTATGGATCACCTGGAATTCTCTGCTCAGTTACCACCACCTCTTCTTCAGATCTTGAGTGCTTAGGGAAGAGGGGAAGGAGGTCAAAATTTTTAATTTTAAAAAACTAGCTGGGCGTGGTGGTTTGTAATCCCAGTACTTGGAGACTGAGACCGGAGGATCACAGGTTCGTGGCCAGCCTCAGCCACTTAGTGAGGCCCTCCACAACTTAGTGAGACCCTGTTTCAAAATAAAGAATAAAAAATAGGGCCGGGGGTGTAGCTTGGAGGTAGAATGTCCCTGGGTTCAATCTCCAGTACCACAAAAAAAAAAAACAAATCCTTTAAAGATTGTTTCTCTTTCCTCTCATGGAGGTTTAACCCTCTCTACTCAAAGTGGGGCCTGTGGACCAGCAACATCAGCATCACCCTGGAGCTTGTTAGAAAAACGAATTGCCAGGAGGCTGAGACAGGGGCATTGCGGCTTCTAGGCCAGCCTCAGCAACTTAGCGAGACCCTGTTTCACAATAAGAAAGACAAATTCCATCCCAGTTACTCAGGAGGCTGAGACAGGGGGATCACAGGTTCAAAGCCAGCCTGGGTAACTTAGCCCTGTCTCAAAATAAAATAAAAAGGGCTGAGGATTGAACCCAGGTTTGGGTACCAAAACAAACAACAAACAAAAGAGAAAAAGAAAAATCTGATGTCAGACTCCTCCCAGACCTGAGTGGGAGGCACCGGGGGCCATAGGCCGGGGTGCCTGGGGGCCCTGCTGTGGAACAGGCTCCCGTGCGCAGTGCCGATGGCGGTGGCCAGGGAGCTGCGACGCCTCCTTCCTGGCTGGGCCTCCTCAGCAGCTCCCTTGCCAGGATGCCTCCTCCCAGAACTTGACCGACTCTGCTGGCGAGAGTTCTTTGATTCTGCATGAGTAGGGTTGGGGTGTCCTGTGCACCCCCCCAGGCTCCCGCTTCCTTAGCTGTTTTCTAAGTTCTCGTTGATGGGGTGTGTCCAGCGTAGACCACGGGCTCCATCAGGACAGCCTTGCTTTGCCAGATTCTTAATCAGCATGTTGGACGAGTGACTGGTCTCTCTCCACTTTGAAGTCGAGGAAACTGAGGCTCAGGGGGGTTCATTGACGATGCCAGGGTCACACAGCTGTGAGCGGCTGAGCTGGGCTTTGTTCTTGAGCACAGATGTCTGCCCCTCCCGCGGCCGGCTCCTGTATTGGGAGGCACCTGAGCATTTAGGGTTGTGACAGGGACCTGAGTCACATCAGATGCTGGAGAGGCGAGGATAAGATGAAACGTGGGAGGTGGAGCCTCTGCCTCTTTCCTTCTCTCTGTCTCTGTCTCTTTGTCTCTGTCTCTGTCTGTCTCTGTCTCTCTGTCTCTCTTTCTCTCTCTGTCTCTCTGTCTCTGTCTCTGTCTCTCTTTCTCTCTGTCTCTGTCTGTCTCTGTCTCTCTGTCTCTCTTTCTCTCTGTCTCTCTGTCTCTCTGTCTGTCTGTCTCTGTCTCTCTGTCTCTCTGTCTCTGTCTCTGTCTCTCTCAGTCTCTATCTCTCTCAGTCTCTGTCTCTCTCTGTCTGTCTCTCTGTCTCTCTGCCTCTGTCTCTCTGTCTCTGTCTCTCTGTCTCTCGCTTTCTCTCTGTCTCTGTCTCTCTCTCTGTCTCTGTCTCTCTCTGTCTCTGTCTTCTTCTCACTCAGGGTCTCAAGAGTATTAGGCAAGTGCTCTACCTCCGAGCTATATCCCCAGGCCTTTTTATTTTGTATTGTGATGGGCTCTGACTAAGTTGCCCGGCTGGCCTTGAACTTGAGATGCTCCTGCCTCAGCCTCCCGAGTGGCTGGACTGGCAGGCATTCTCCGTCGTGCCCAGGTGGTCTGGCTGTCCCTGGCGGCTGCCCCTGGGGGCTTGACACCCGTTGAGGATCAGGCATCCATGCATGCTGACTGGTCTTCAGCGCTTGGCTTGTTTGGCGTGCTGCATGGAGAGGTGGTTGCTCTGAGACGTGGAGCAGGAGAAGGAAGGAGCTCACCAGCTGCGGCAGGCGAGGGCGCCCTGGCCCCCATCCGCCCTCACCCCCTGCACCTCTCCCTCCCGCTCTGGCTCTGCACATGGACTCTAGACTGACTCGGCCAGTGCCGTGTCAGCGCACGAGGCTCAACAGAGGTTTCAGAACCCTGTGTGTGTCCTTCTGCTGTGTACATGATGGGCTTGCGTGCTCTTGCTCCCCGACTTCCACTGTGAACACGCCCGAGCTCACGGTGTGCGGCAGCTGCAGAGGGACACGGCAGAGTGCTGTCACCATGCTGCATTGGACGGACGCGTCTGAATGTCCAAAGAAGAGGACAGGTGTGCATGTGAATGTATCGCTGTGAATCTCGCCGCTATGCACGGTTCCGATGCACCAGGAAAGACTTTAAAGAAGGGGAGACAAGCACTAGGGTTAGAGGCATGTGCCACCCTGGCCCAGCTCATGCTCTTAAAATCTGTATTTTTTCTAACTGTAAAGCTTTTTTTCTTTTTAAATAAAATAATAGTTTACCATACAAAAAAATAAAGAAGGGGAAGCGGCGTGGGTCTTCATTCCCCCACACGGCAGGTGGCGAGCTCCCCGCTGCTCCAGTGGGGTCCGCTCTGACAGGAGGCCGCTAGGGCTTTGACTCCGGAGTCTTCCGTGCTGGTCTAAAGTCAGGGCCATGTGTTTTCTCTCATGTATGGAGGCTAGAGGAAAAAAAAAGGGGGAGGAAGAAAAGGGACCTCATGAAAATGAGCAGAGACCAGCAGAGTGGTGGAAGGGGCTTGGGAAGGAAGGAGGGGAGGAAAAGGGGAGATGTGGGAAAGAAACAGACCAAATTATACTGTGTATAATTATAATGCACCAAAAGTTTAATAAAAATGAGTGAAGGGAAGTTATATAAAAATATAGTCACCTTTAGGAGCTCTGTATTTCTAAGGTAAGTAGATAAAGCTATGACCCCCCCCACACACATAATAGGAATTTTTCTCTTTAAATTTATTTTTTAAAAATTTTAATTGTACCTAGCCAAATTATGGAACCAACCTAGGTATCCATCAACAGAACAGATAAGAAAATGTGGTCTGTATAAACAATGGAGTTTTGCTCAGCCACAAATCTGCAGGGAAATGGGCAGAACAAGGAAATGTTATGCAAAGTGAGATAGCCAGTCTTGAAGGTCAAGGGTCTTATGTGGAAGGTATGTGGGAGGACCCTCATACGTGGAAGCTAGAAGATCGGAGACTCAGGACTTGGGGTAAGCGAGAGAGAGACCAGCCGGATAGCAGAGGGCTGGGGAGGCGCGAGGAAGGGACAAGTCACATCACGCTGGTCCCTGTGCGAAGGGCGGATCCCTGCCCACCTCGCCAACGTGTATGGGGAGGGAGGATGGAGGAGTGGGTGGGACCAGAGGGAGGCACTCCAGGTGCCTTGTGCACACGTTTCTATCGCTCTGAACTGCACTATAAAGTACAATCACAACACATCAATAAGAGTAAAACCTTTAATTGTATGGATTTATGGAGCACAGTGATAACTCAGCACATGTATACAGTGTGTAACGATCAAATCAGGGTAATGTTTTCCTCTCCTCAAGCATTAAAAAGAATTTTTTTAGCCGGGCGTGGTGGCGCACGCTTGTAAACCCAGTACTTGGGAGGCTGAGCCCGGAGGATCCGGGTTCACGGCCAGCCTCAGCTACTTAGTGAGGCCCTCCGCAACTTAGTGAGACCCTGTTTCAAAATAAAGAATAAAAAATAGGGCTGGGGGTGTAGCCCGGAGGTAGAATGCCCCTGGGTTCAATCCCCAGTACAACAAAAAAAATTTTTTTAACATCGTTGTACATATTTATGGAGTACAATGTGACATTTCAGTATTTGTATGCAATTTGTACTCATTACTCATGAAATCAAAGTAGTTAACACTTCCCCTCATTAAACATTGAAAAGTTCTGTAATGTAATAACTGCACATATTTTGATCCATGTATATAACATATTCTGACCAAATCGGAGTTGTCAGTGTTTTCATCTCCTCGTCATTACTTTGTATTTGGAGACCTTAAGCTCCTCTCTTACTCTCATATGAACTCTCTTATGAACTGCAGTCACCCACTGTGCTGTGGGACGCACAACTCATCCCTCCTAGCTAACTGTACTTCTGTACCTATTATCCAACTTCTCCCCTTCCCAGCCTGTGATAATCACTATTATATATCCCAATCGACTCTTCGTTAAAAAGCCCACGTATGGGTGAGAACATGCAGTATTTGTCTTTCTGGCTTATTTTATTTAATGTCCTCCAGCTCCATCCATGTTGCTGTGAAGGACAGGACTTCATTCTTTTTAATGGCTGAATAGTATTCCCTTGTGTATACACATTACATTCTCAATCAACCTAGATGCCCATCAACAAATAAATGGATAAAAGTATTTTTCTTACTCTAAACATGCTATGCTTGGTGTGATCTCAATTATCCCCACTAGAGGGAGACAGAGACAATGTAAACAACAGGTCCACCAGGTTCCCCATTTAAATCTCTATGGGAACAGTACATGACATGAACTCACCATTTAAATCACTTTAAAGGCCGGGCATAGTGGCGCACGCTTGTAATACCAGTACTTGGGAGGCTGAGACAGGAGGATCGCAGGTTCGTGGCCAGCCTCAACTACTTAGTGAGGTCCGCCGCAACCTAGTGAGATCCTGTTTCAAAATAAAGAATAAAATAGGGCTGGGGGTGTAGCTCAGAGGTAGAATGCCCCTAGATTCCATCCCCAGTACCAAAAAAAAAAAAAAAAAATCACTTTAAAGCTTACAGTTCAGTGTGGTGCAAGCATTACCGGAATATTCCATCTATTTCTGGAAGATTCTCAGGACCTCAAAGGGAACCCTGAGCCATTCAGCAGAGCTCCCTGTCACCCCTTCCTGAGCCCCTGGTGACGACCGTCTGCTCTGTCTCTGGACTTGTTTGTTCTACTGTTTCGTGTAAATGGAATTGTACACGACATGGCTCCTTTCCCTTCACACTGTGTGTGAGTCGGTGATCCATTCTTCTTTTCTAGCTGGATAACACCCTCTTGTGTGGATGGACATGTTTTGCTTGGTCATTCATCTACTGTGGGTATTTGGGCTGCACACGGACGCTGGCCTCCACCTGGTTCTTCCACCCGGTTCCAGCATGAGGAATACCTGCGCCATGTCCCGGCCTGTCCACCCTCTAAATGCCACCCCTGGAGGCGCGGGCTCTGCTGAGAAGCAGTTGTTTCTAAGACACCAGCAGAGGAGGAAGTGGTATTTGTGTTTGTGTTTTGTTTCAGGGGCACGTGTTGGTAGAAGGATGGTGTTTCCTTTTTTTTTAAATAATTTTTCTCACCCATGACAGTTGAGTAAAGGTTTGGTAGCTGGTTGGAAGGAGTGGAGTTCACATACTACCAGGGTGTGGGTTAATTAAGTTGGTGACCTGGTAAAAAGTAGTAGGCCCAGGCAAATGAGTTAGAACAAGGAGGGTTTAGCCGGGCGTAGTGGCACGTGCCTGTCATCCCACGACTTGGGAGGCTGAGGCAGGAGAATTGCAGGTACAAGGCCAGACTCAGCAACTTAGTGAGGCCCTGCTTCAAAATAAAAAATAAAATAGGGCTGGGGAGTATAACTCAGAGGTAGAATGCCCCTGGGTTTAATCCCCAGTACCATACCAAAAAAAAAAAAAAAAAAGGGAACCTGGAAGGGGGATTTATTTAGCTTGCAGTAGGCAAATCCAACTTCTGCTCAAATGCGCACTTCTGCAGAGAACAGGAGTTGGGGAAGTGAACACCCACCTCTTGCTCCTCTAGCCCCTCTCCCAGAGCTGCCACCGTCAGCTCCTGCTGCAAGACGCGGGCACGAGGCGCCAGCGATGTGGGTCCTGAGGGGCACAGCGCCCTACGCAGGGGCCTGGGCAGAGGAGGGCGGAGCACGTGCTTCCCCAAGTGCCCAAAGTGAATTCTTTCACACTTGCTATATTTTGGGAGGTGACTACACCCTATCAAAATGCTCCTACTACTCGTATAAACTGTTAGTGGAATTGTAAATTAGTACAACAAAGCTGGGCGGGGTGGTACATGCCTTTCATCCCAGTACTTGGGAGGCTGAGACAGGAGGATCACAGGTTTGAGAACAGCCTCAGCAACTTAGCAAGACTCTCAGCAACCTTGCGAGACCTTGTTTCAAAAACAAAAATTAAAAAAGGGTTGGGGGTGTAGTTTCCCCAATAACACACACACACACACACACACACACACACACACGAATTCGTGCAACCACTATGGAGATCAGTGTGGTGCTGCCCCAAAAGACTAGGAATGGACCCACAACGGTGTGCAAAGAATCTCACAGCTTTTTCCTTTGGCTCATGGTTTGTGAGTGACAGAGATATTTCTTCTGAGGTGCTCTGGCCTGGATGGTCTGCGATGGGCTCCTATCTATCTATCTATCAATCATCTATCTATCTATCTATCTCTCTATTTTTCTATCTATCATCTATCTATCTATCATCTATCTAATCTATCACGAAGTTGCAGAGGGGTCTCACTAAGTAGAGACAGAGAGAGAGAGACAGGGAGAGGGAGAGAGAGAGAGAGAGCTGAGGCTGGCCGTGAACCCGGATCCTCCGGTCTCCACCTCCCAAAGTACTGGGATTACAAGCGTGCACCACCACGCCCGGCTTCAATTGAATTTTCATGTGCGAGTCCAAGCCCAGAGTGCAGGAGGGAGTGAGCATACCTTCTGTTGTTTTTGTTTTGTGAGGGGTTTGTTGTTGTTTGATACCGGGGATTGAACCCAGGGGCTTTCTACCTCTGAGCTACACCCCCAGCCCTTTTTGTATTTTTTATTTTGGTACAGGGTCTCACTAACTTACTGAGGGCCTTGCTAAGTTGCTGAGGCTGGCCTCAAACCTGAAATCCTCCTGTCTCAGCCTCCCAAGCGCTAGGATTACAGGCATCAGCACCGCACCTGGCTTGAGTTAACATAGCTTCGATTGCTCAGTTTCCTATGGTCACTTTCTCAATTTACCACTTTAGGAAAATACCCAAGTACTTATACCTAATCTTTGCCCACCCAATATAATCACACCGACCTGCTTGGCTGGTACAATTCTGAACTGGGCTGCCTCCTAGGTCGAATGCCGAGCGGAACCAGGCTGGACAAGGTTCCGGGAGCAAAATTGTATTAGGACATCTACCAACAGATGGGCTGAGCCCAAAATGGTGTCAGCAGCCAAGGACAGGGTGGGGTGTGATTTATAGGGGAAGGGTCTGCAAAGCCCGGGAGATCTGCACACTGCTGGGCTTGTGAGGCCAGCAGGGGTTGGTTTCATGGAAGCAGGTGAGGTCAGCTTGTAAAACCAGGCGAGGTCAGCCAATCTGGGCCATTAGGTTTTAGTAGTAGTAGTAGTAGTAGTAGTAGTATTGCAGTACTGGGGATTGAACCCAGGGGCATTCTACCTCTAAGCTACACCCCCAGCCCTATTTTTTGTTCTTTATTTTGAAACAGGGGTCACTAAGTTGCAGTGGGCCTCACTAAGTAGCTGAGGCTGGCCACGAACCTGGATCCTCCGGTCTCAGTCTCCCAAGTACTGGGATAACAAGCGTGCGCCACTAAGCCCGGATGAAGGGCAAAAACAACCGCACTGGAGACACCATTCGGCCAAGAGATTTATTCAAACGACTGGAGGGGGTCAGAAGAAAGGCGATCAGAGAGAGAGAGAGAGAGAGAGCACCGCCGCGCTTGGGATTAAATACAGGCTTAAACTGAGTTGGCCCGTAGCCATTGGTTGACTGGACCCGGTGTTGCGTCTTATTGGAGGCCCGCGTGGCCTTCAAACTTATTGGTCGGTGGGATGGCGCGCGCACCGGAAGTCTGAGCGGTTCCCAGGAAGGGGTAGGACCCTTTTGGGAAGCAGTGACTGGGCATGGGGGCAGGGTTGAGAGGAGAACCCCTTCGGAGAACCGGTTCAATCCATCACCGGCTCCGTTAGGTTATTTTTTAGCCAGCGCGGCCTCTGCAAAGAGGCAGGAGACACAGCAAAGGGCAGCGGCCCCCGGTACAGCAGTGACTGTGGGTGGCTTCACTGTGATCCTATGATAGTGCCCTAACAGAGCTTACTAGAAGGCTGTGTGAAATGCTTGTCTCGTCCACACTAGAAGACTGTAAGCAAATTCCAACACAAAGACTACAAACGCCTCTTGTCGCGAGCCCCAGTACACATCTTTCAGTTCACTACTAGTCTGAAACATTTAGGAAAACTGCCCAGTTGTTCCTGATACTAACATCTTTGTTTCTCTGCTCCCCATTTGTTTATCTTATAGATTAATAAGAGTCAGTGCAATAAAATAAGCAATCTCCTGAATGTGGCGTACCCGTGGCCGGCGATCCGTGTCTCCAGCCACACTCAGCGGACTGGGCTGCACCGCAGCGTCTTTCCAGTGGTGCACGGAAGAGGGCTGGTCCTGTCCTGCTCAGTGGTACCTGAGTGGAAAGGGTCTGAATGCAGAGCTTAAATGCCCAAACCCAAGAGAAAGCCCGGAATTCTGAGCGGTCTCAGACTTTCTCCTGGAGGCTTAATGCCGGGCGTGGTGGCGCACACCTGTAATCCTAGCACTTGGGAAGCTGAGACAGGAGGATTTCAGGTTTGAGGCCAGCCTCAGCAACTTAGCAAGGCCCTCAGTAAGTTAGTGAGACCCTGTACCAAAATAAAAAATACATAAAGGGCTGGGGGTGTAGCTCAGAGGTAGAAAGCCCCTGGGTTCAATCCCCGGTATCAAACAACAACAAACCCCTCACAAAACAAAAACAACAGAAGGTATGCTCACTCCCTCCTGCACTCTGGGCTTGGACTCGCACATGAAAATTCAATTGAAGGGGCCTCTTCAAGGTGGAGTGCATTTCCTGGGAGGAGAGTGAAGAGACATCACTCTAGTATTGGGCTTTCCCCATGGCTACCCCGCCCTTACAAATCATTTTCACAGGCCATTTAATGGGCATGCCCTGGGTGATGGAGTAATTGAATCACTCTGAGAAAGAGAACTTTTCCTTTGCGTTATGCAAACTCGCATAATGGGCTTTGTGTTATGCAAACTTGCCAGCCAATAGCGGGTCTCCTCGCCCAGCAGAGACGCCTTGAGAAAGGGCCCAACGGGCAGCGCCAGCTTCCTCTTTGTTGGCAGTGAGGAGCCGCGGCCAGGCGAGAAGCAAGGACTCTTCATCCTCCAGGTAAGTAGGTGCTTCTAGTGACTTCTAGAGGAAGGAGAGAGTGTTTGCTGTGTCCCGGCTCTGGAAGCCTTTCCCAGCAGACCTGCTTACATGTCCTGCGGCTTCTTTTCTTGAAAGCTGCAAGGTGGGCGTCTCACTTACACTTATTTCCCACGTCTGCTTGAGCAAGGAATGTGTGTGCGCTTTGGGTGTGTGTTACCTCCCGGTGTGCCATGGCACACTCGAGGTGGACGGTGCCTCGAGGGGCTTTCAGGAAGAGACAGTGATAGAGCTTTTGGAGGAAGGGTCTGAAGCAAGTGGAGCTTACATCAAACTCGTTGTTTACAATGAAGGAGACATATTTTGTTCTTCTTTATGGCTTAGTAAACTCCGTTGTGTGTATACACCACGTTTTTTTTTTATCCATTCAACTGTTGACAGTCACTTAGGCTGGTTCCATAACTTGGCTACTGTGAATTGTGCTGTTGTAAACATGGACATGGCCCGGCGAGGTGGCCACATGCCTGTTATCCCAGGACTTGGAGGCTGAGACAGGAGGATCGCAGGTTCGCGGCCAGCCTCAGCTACTTAGTGAGGCCCTCTGCAACTTAGTGAGGCCCTCTGCAACTTAGTGAGACCCTGTTTTAAAATAAAGAATAAAAAATTGGGCTGGGGATGTAGCTTGGAGGTAGAATGCCCCTGGGTTCAATCCCCAGGACCACACACGCACACGCACACGCACACACACACACACACATACACACACACACACACACACACACACACAATGGGCATGCATGTCTCACTATAGCATGCTGCCTTTCGTTCTTTGGGAAAGGTACTGAGGAGCGGTACAACGGGGTCCTGTGCTGGCTCCATTCCTACTCTTTGGGAAAATGGATGAAACAGGAGAACATCATGCAAAGTGAGATCAGCCAGACTTGCAAAATCAAGCGCCGTGTGTTCTCTCTCCTATGTGGAAGCTAGAGAGAAACTAGGCAGGAAAAGGGACCTCATGAAAATTGGGAGAGGGACCCACAGAGCAGTGGGGGGGTCGGTGGAGGGAGGGCAGGGGAGGGAATTTGGGTGGAAACAGATCAGATCATGTCGTGTGCACATTTGAAGGCATTGCTCTGCAGCTCCCTTGCACGTGCAATTAAAACGCACTAACACGACTGTCAAAATGAAGCAGCGAGGAAGGAAAACAAGGTCCACAGAGAGAAGTGTTGCCTGAGGACGGGTGACGAATCCACGCCATTCTCACGCCCTCACCCCGTGGAAACTCGCCGGCGCCACTGCCTGACTGCCGCACGCACAGTGAAGGGCAGGGTGTTTTATTCATGGCCAAAGCAAAGGCATTCACAGGCTAACGTCTTTCTACCAGCTGGTTACCATCCACCAGAGGAATGGTCATCAAATCAACGTAGTGGGTAGCAGCCAGTCTTGCAAAAATCAGAAATAAACAGACGACAATGATAAAATACCACGTGCTGTGTGCAGTGAGGGGGATTTTGTGACGCTTGCTTCAGTTCTGTCTCTCTTATGTAAAAGACATTTTTATATTGGATTATGGCCCCAAACTCTCCAAATCAGCATTGTTGAAGGCCTCAGCTGTTCTGAGACCTATTATCACCTCTTTTATGGAAAAACACGTTAGTTAAATTGGTTCCTAACGAGGGCTCAAAAGGGAATTGTCCTCATTTAGACAAGGGTTCTTTACATTGAGAATTTAAACCCACAGCATATTTTAGAGTTGAATTTTTTTTTTTTTTGGTACTGGTGGTTGAACCCAGGGGCACTCTACCTCTGAGCTACACCCCCAGCCCTTTTTATTTTTATTTTGAAACAGGGACTTGCTAAGTTGCTGAAAGTCTCACCAAGTTGCTGAGGCTGGTCTTGAACCTGTGATCCTCCTGTCTCAGCCTCCAAAGTACTGAGATTACAGGCATGCACCATCATGCCCAGCTACAGGACCCTTCTTAATTCTCATTACCATTACCAGTGTGTAGGGGATCATTCCTTAGCGGGAAAGTAAGGGTTACAATTGGAGCTAGGGAAAGGGGATGGAGAGACCTCCACGACCATCACCATTGCCTCACAGCCACCATCATCACTATCTCACCACACCCACCCTCTCCCCTTTTCTACCACTATCATCACCATCACCACCATTATCACCGTTACCATCACTGTCACCACCACCATCACCACATCATCACCATCTTCACCATCACCACCCATTACTGTCACATCTGTCATAACCATCACCATCATTTTAAAAGTTGTTGAAGGCTTGTTCACAGCAATGTGGAGTACTTCCACTATTTTCTCCTTGAGAAATGACTTTTTAAATACAAAATGCCCTCATTTGGTTAAAAATGCAAAACAAGTGGCAAAATGTGACATTTTGTTGCCCCATATTCCCAGCTCGTTTAAAAAGGCAATCGCTATTTCTCAGTTACTTGGGTACTTTCCAGGAATATTTTATGTAAATCCAGAATCAGCATGCGCACACGCGCGCGCACACACACACACACACACACACACACTGCATTTGATGTACTTATGTGTTTGTACATATGTATGTATAACTTTATAAATGCATATAACACACATAGATTTCATTGTATATGGAACGCTAACACTTTTACAAAATAGAGATTTTTTTCTGTTATATAAATATATGTGTACACATTTCTAATTGTGTATAGCATGCTAACATTTTCTTTATCATCTTTCTTACTTTTTTTTGCGGTACTGGAGATTGAACCCAGGGGTCTACCTCTGAGCTCCACCCCCAGCCCTATTTTTTATTCTTTATTTGAAACAGGGTCTCACTAAGTTGCAGAGGGCCTAAGTAGCTGAGGCTGGCCACAAACCTGCGATCCTCCTATCTCAGCCTCCCAAATACTGGGATTACAAGCATGCGCACCACGCCCAGTCATCTTTCTTACTTTATACAAATGTTAGCATGCAAACATATGACATTTGGTATTGATTACAAGTTGCAGTCTCAGCAACTTAGCAAGATTCCCAGCAACTTAAAGAGACCCTGTTTCAGAACAGAAAATAAAATGGGTTGGGGGTGTAGCTCAAAGGTAGAAGGCCCCTGGGTTCAATCCCCAGTAACACACACACACACACACACACACACACACACACACACACACACACACAGGTTGATTTCCATAAGGCAAACACCACATGCTTTTTAAAGTTGTTGAAAGGCTCATTCATAAAAATGTGGAGTACTTCTGCTACTTTCTCCTTTAGAAATGCAGTTTTGAATACAAAACAGTTTCATTTGGTTCAAAATGCAAAACAAGTGGTGAAACGTGAAGTTTCGATGCCCAGGTCCCAGGTCATTTCCAAAGGCGATCGCTGCTCTCAGTTTCTTAGGCACTTTCCGGGAATATTTATATAAATACAGACTCATGACACACACGTGTATGTACTACATTTGATATATTTGTGTGTTTGTCTATATGCGGGTATGACTTTCTGTATGCATATAATACACACAGAGAGATGTGTGGGTTTGTTTTTTTTTTTGGTATTGGGGATTGAACCAAGGGGCATTCTTCCTCTGAGCTACACCCTATCCCAGCCCTATTTTCTTTTTTATTTGGAAACAGGGTCTGGCTAAGTTGCTGAGAGCCTCACTAAGTTGCTGAGGCTGGCCTCAAACCTGCGATCCTCCTGTTTCAGCCTCCCAAGTCCTGGGATGGCAGGTGTGCGCCATCACACCAGGACAGACGTGTTTTTTTTTTTTTTTGCGGTACCGGGGATTGAACCCAGGGGCGTTCTACCTCCGCGC
>PVJS01021052.1:0-31933 GCA_004027185.1 Glis glis
AATAAAATTGGGTTGGGGTGTAGCTCACAGGTAGAATGCCTCTGGGTTCAAACCCCAGTGCCACACACACACAAACCAAAACAAAACAAATAAAAGAAAAAAGATTAACTAAATGTGGAATGATAAATGCCAAAGATTATGATTTTTTTTTTGCGGTACCGGGGATTGAACCCGGGGGCGTTCTACCTCCGCGCTACACCCCCGGCCCTATTTTTTATACTTTATTTTGAAACTGGGTCTCTTGAAGTTGCGGAGGGCCTCACTAAGTAGAGAGAGAGAGAGAGAGAGAGAGAGAGAAAGAGAGAGAGAGAGAGAGAAAGAGAGAGAGCTGAGGCTGGCTGCGAACCCGGATCCTCCTGTCTCCGCCTCCCAAAGTACTGGGATTACAAGCGTGCGCCACCACACCCGGCCTCAAAGATTATGATTTTGATAAACGACAAAAAGACATTCTTCCTGATAGAGTATAGTCAGCTGTGTTTTGAATTAAATTTTACTTTGTAAAAACAAAGCCCTATGATTCAAATGATACAAAAGGGTATGCATACAGCTCACCCAGAAGTAGAGGACAACCTAACCCTAAACTGCTGCTGCTCCCCAAGGAAACTACTGGAAAGAGAATTGTAATAGTAGTTACAGAAGTCAAACTTATGCTGTTCCTTACTAGTTTCTCCATAAGGTAAAAAAAAAAAATGTCTGAATGGACAATAGATTATTTCATTCAATCTCCACAATTCCAAGATTCAATTTTACAGATAAGGAGATGGAAGACATTGAAGGAACAGTGAGAGCCATACCAGCATCTTATAAGAAAATGTAATTTAGAATAAAAGAAATTAAATCTCCCTGGAAATAAAAATTCCCCAGGACTATACTCAGTGAGCAGGGCAAGAACATTTCCCAACAATTTAAAATATTTTGTTAATATGGTGAAGTGTATTAACACTTCTGATTCAGTTTTCTATGCTAAAGGCAGGATCCTCGGAACAAAATGCCCTCAAGTAGCCTAGCCAGTGGGGGATCTGAATTTGGCTTCCATGGAACCTTAAGTCCCCACTCACTTCCATGTGCCAACAAACTTCCACTGTAAAAATAAGTCATTTCTTATAGAGGATGCAAAAGGGGATGTGAAAAGAAAAAACAATGAAGCTTTCCTCACCCCATTCAACAAGTTTTACTTTTTGCACATACATATAATAAAAAGATCATTAAAAAAACAAGTAAAATCCAATATGTTCCAATGTCTTTTTCAGGAAATCATAGAAATGTCTTTAAAAATAAAGCCGGGCATGGTGGCGCACGCTTGTAATCCCAGTACTTGGGAGGCGGAGACCAGAGGATCCGGGTTCACGGCCAGCCTCGGCTACTTAGTGAGGCCCTCTGCAACTTCGTGAGACCCGGTTTCAAAATAAAGGATAAAAAATAGGGCCAGGGGTGTAGCTCGGAGGTAGAACGCCCCTGGGTTCAATCCCCAGTACCTCAAAAAAGAAAAAATAAATAAAAATAAAACTTGAAACCTACTACAGGAAAGACAAAGGATTTCAATGATTATATGTGGCAATACGTGAAATATTATTGTAATACTTTTAAACTTTGATTTCTCCAAGTCTTGCCCATACATGACACTCAAAATGCTGTAGATTTTTCTAATTGATATTTATCATCTATCTACCTATCTATCTATCTATCTATCTATCTATCTATCTAATCTATCTATCATCTATCTTATGGTACTGGGGATTGAACCCAGGGGCATTCTAACTGAGCTACACCCCCAGCCCTATTTTATTTTCTATTTTAAAACAGGGTCTTGCTAGGTTGCCGAGAGGCTTACTACATTGTCAAGGCTGTCCTTGAACCCACAATTGTCCTGTCTCAGACTCCCAAGTATTGAGATTACAGGCATGCACTACCACACCTGGCTTAATCAAGATATTTAATCAGATATATTTTAAACGGCCAGTGTGATGGTTGGATCTGGAATGTCCCCTAGAAGAGCTCATGTATTGATGTTCAGATGTGATACAATGAGCTCACTCATGCTCTCTCTCTCTCTTGCTTCTGGCCTTCATGATTTGAGAGCAGAGTCCATGCTCTCCCCCTCTCTGCTTCCCACTGCCATGCCCTGAGCTCTGCAGATGTAACCTGCCTGTCATGGACCGAACCTATTCACTGAGAACAGTCCTGAGGAATTTTTGTCTCCAGAAAATTTAATTTCTTTTATTCTAATTTACATTTACATACAAGATGCTGGCATGTCTATCACTGTTCCTTTCATTAAGCTGTGAAAGGAGAATACTAAGAGGAGATACCAATATTAATCACAACACAAATCACTATTATTTCTAAATATAATAGCTAACATAAGGAGTTTACTCTGTGGCCGGCATTGTTCCAATTTATTTATAGCAACTAGCTTTATAATAACACATCAGGATACATCAATTATTAGTCTCATCTTACAGAAGATAAAACAGAAAATATCAGTTAAATAACTTAAATAGAATGCCCAGGGTCACACAGCTACAAAGCTGAGGAGCTGGGATTGGAACCCAGGCATTCTTATCTAAGGCCTCCAATACCATCCAATACACGGTATCACCTCTAGTCCAAAGAGACTGAAAACACCTTGCAGGCATAAAACTTACAGATCTGGAGCATCAAGCACAGAGCCTGATTCACAGTAGATATTCAGTAAATCTAACTGAAGATACATTTTGGTTTTAAATTGTAAATGGTTCAGCTGGGCATGGTGGCGCATGCTTGTAATCCCAGTACTTGGGAGGCTGTAACAGGAGGATTACAGGTTTGAAGCCAGTCTCGGCGAGGCGCTCTGCAATTTAGTGAGACCCTGGTTTCCAAATAAATAAAATCGGACCAGGCAGGGTGGCACACGCCTATAATCCCAGTATTTGGGAAGCTGAGACAGGAGGACCGCAGGTTTGAAGACAGCTTCAGCAAGTAGTGAGACTCTCATCAACCTAGAGAGACCCTGTTTTCCAAATAAGAAATAAAATCGAGCTGCGGGTGTAGCTCAAAGGTAGAATGCCCCTGGGTTCAACCCCCAGTACCAAAAGAAAAAATAAAAATATAAATTATAAATGGTTAAAATTCTTATGGCTATTCCTCTTGTACATTGATTAAAAAAAAAGGGCTCAGAAAGAGCTTGGTATGGCAGTATGTAGTGGTAGTCCTAGCTACTCAGGAGACTGAGACAGAAGGGTCACTTAAGCCCAGGAGATTGAGGGCAGCCTGGGCAACACAATAAAACCACGTATCCAAAACAAAAACAAAAATAAAACTCAGAAGAAGCTAGTCAATTTAAGTGATAAGGCCCCCGCCTTAGGGATGGGGGACAAACAAAAAAACCCCAAGATCCCCCTTCTTGTAATTTCCTAACTGTGTTATTTTTAATAAGAGCTGAAAAGAAATGGACTATTAAACGTCATTTAATGAAAATAAGCGAAGATACTCAAGAAACCTTAATTCCTTCAATTGCTATCAAGCAGCAGAGGTTTTGAAAAGTAATTGTACTGCTTATGGTTCATGGCCAAAAAATTATGCTCTTGTCATTCTGCCTTTATCAAAAAGCTCAAAGTGTCTTTAGAAATGCTTGCTAAGGTTTAAGAATCTGTTTTTTCTTGATACCTCTAATTTTATAATTGAAAAAACAAATACAGTGATATATTGCTTAATGTTGGGGACATGCTCTGAGAAATGCATCCTTAGGCAATTTTATCACTATGCGAACATCATAGGGTGCACTCACACAAACCTAAAGAGTATGCCTGGTACATACACCGAGGCTATGGGACCACCACCGCATATACAGTCCACAGTCAACTGAAAAGGTCCATTAGTTGACATATAATTGTTCTGCCCCCTTTCAGTCTGTACCTTCAGATTCTTTATTGAGTCAACTTTATTAAACCTCACCATGTTTTAAAACACATGAGTTGGGAGATTCAATTTCCATATGCAATCTGAACAGTACATTGAGGGAAAAATTATCAAGGTATTAAACAGACATGCACGCACATGCCGTAACCAATGTTGGTATCATGAGACAAGTAGAAGAACTAGTAACAAAAAAATGCTTTATTTTTAGCTAACAAAAATTATAGTCTATACTCTATCCAATTTTAATACTGTCAGAAATAATCTAGCCAAATACTGACATTAAAATTATGATGCAGATAGCATTATTTAATTTTCTTAAAAACAGGAGGGTGGTGACAAATCTTACCTCAATAAAAGAATCAATGTGCAACATCAGAGCTTGAGTCCTACTGATGATAAACTGATTGACACATGCAACTGCATGAGACCTAGAAACAAAGTTTAAAGTTTAACATATGCTCACTGCTGCTTTTTTCTGTTGAAAGACTGGAAAGACCTTAAATATTCCATCATTAAAAATATTATCATATATATGCACATCCATATATACACCCACTAAAAAGAATGAGCCAAGTCTCTGTGTATCAACAGAGAAAGAATGTGAATAACATAGTAAGTGAAAAAATTAAAATTGCAGAGCAATGGTAGTGTTTCGAAGCAAATGAAAAAATGTCTGAAAGGATATGTAAATTTGTAATAGTGGATAGCCCTAAAGAGTAGAGTGTTATTTGAGGAGCACAATTTATTTCATGCACTACAGATTTTTAAATAACAGATAATATATTTCTTTTGAAACAAAAATAAGAATAGTCTATGTGTTCTGGCATACCCAATTTAATCCTTCACCATTATCTTTAAAAATATACCCTCAATCCAATGGCTCTTAACTGCCTTTACTTCTTTTTTTAACCTTTTCTTTTTTAATATATATTCATTTATTGGTGCATTGTAATTATACATTTTGATAAGTGTCAGGGTAGCAGAAGCATGCATGCACACATTGCTCATTTCTGCCTTTACTTCTTCCCTAGCCCAAGTCATGGTCTCTTAGCAGGGTTACCGCAATAGGCCTTAACTGGTTTCCTGAATTCTAGTGTGTCAAAGCCCATTACACTCTTGTAAACCCAGTACTTGGGAGGCCAAGACAGGAGGATCTGGGTTTGCAGCCAGCCTCAGCTACTTAGTGAGCCCTTTACGACTTAGTGAGACCCTGTTTCAAAATAAAGAATAAAAAATTGGGCTGGGGGTGGAGCTCGGAGGTAGAATGCCCCTGTATTCAATCCCTAGTACCACAAAAAAAAAAAAAAAAAAAGCCTATTACAACCTGTTTGACACACATGAATAAGATCACTTTATACCTTGTTCGGACTGCTCCAATAAACTGAAGAAAAGGCCAAATGGTAAATACTTTAACCTTCATGGCCTCATAAGATCTTTATTGCACCTTCATTTTGTCCTCTTAAATACAATCTTTTAAAATATAAAAATCATTCTTAGCTTGCAAGGCATGGGCTCAACGTGGCTCCATGGGTCATAGTTAGCTGACCACTAGCCTCCACACTCCTTTATAATGGGGCTCCCTCCCCAATTCTCTGTTATCAATTCCTACTATGCTACACAGCCTCCCCCTCCCTTTTGCTACTCTAACAGGCTTGTTCCTAATTCCAGGGCCCTTTCACTTGCTGTTCTCTGTCTTAAATATTCTTCACTGTGATTTTTCAAAGATATGTCCTGTTTTCCTCCTCTTTCAAAATATAAACCCTTCGAGAACCCTTCTTTCTGTTAAATGCTATGCCAAAACATGGTTTTTGCCTCAGCACTAACAGCAAGGCACATAACCACTTATTGACTAAGATAATAGTAAGTGAAAAAAAAAAGCATACTAAACAAGCTACTTGACATAGTACTCAAGACTTAGAAGCTTGTTTAGGCCGTTCGTGGTGGCGCACGCTTGTAATCCCAGTACTTGGGAGGCGGAGACCGGAGGATCCAGGTTTGCGGCCAGCCTCAGCTACTTAGTGAGGCCCTCTGCAACTTCGTGAGACCCAGTTTCAAAATAAAATATAAAAAAAAATAGGGTCGGGGGTGTAGCTCGGAGGTAAAATGCCCCTGGGTTCAATCCCTGGTACCGCAAAAAAAAAAAAAGAAGCTTGTTTAGTTTAATTTCCACAACAAATGGATGAATTAATGATACTTTACAGGTGAGAAAGATTTTAAGTCATAAACAGCTAACCTTGTGCTATACACTTAATGTAGTTGAGCTCCCCTGGACTGAACCCAGGGGCATTCCATAATATATACCCTCACCTGTTTTTATTTTGAAACAGGGTTTCACTAAGTTGCTGAGGCTGACCTCAAACCTGTGACCCTCTTGTCTCAGACTCTCAAGTGCTGGGATTAAAGGCATGTGCTACCATGCCCAACTGGCTATATTTAACTGAAAAAAAAGAAATTCTTGAAAAGCATCTGAGGTATTTAGAAATCTTACTAAATCCTGCAAAGTGGAGAATATTTCAATTCTAACTTCTCATCTTAGAATGCCTATTTTAGGCCAAATACTCTAGCCTTTCTTAAACACCTTTCCTTTTCTTTTCATTTTTGTACTGGGGACTGAACCCAGGGGCATTCTACCTCCAAGCTACATCCCCAGCCCTATTTTATTTTTTGAAACAGGGTCTCACTAAGTTGTGGAGGGCCTCACTAAGTTGCTAAGGCTGGCCACGAACCTGTGATCCTCCATTCTCAGCCTCCCAAGTACTGGGATTACAGATGTATGCCACCACACCCGGCTTCAACACATATTTTTATTAGACAAAACTCTTCAAATTAATTTTTTATGATTACTTCTGTACAATTCATGTTATAAAACTGCAGGCCTTATTTTCATGCCATTCTAAAACAGAATATAAATTTACATTATAAATAGTAGCACTATCACTGGGCGTGGGGGTGCATGCTTGTAATCCCAGTACCTGGGAGGCTGAGACCAGAGGATCCAGGTTCACGGCCAGCCTCAGCTTCTTAGTGAGACCCTGTTTCAAAATATAGAATTACAAAATAGGGCTGGGGGTGTAGCTCAGAGGAAGAATGCCCCTGGGTTCCATGCCCAGTTCTGCCAAAAAACAAACAAACAAACAAAAAAAAAGTAGCACTATCAAAAATTTCTTCCAAAGAATAAAAATTAGGGCTGGGGGTATAGTTCAGAGGTAGAATGCCCCTGGGTTCCATACCCAGTACTGCAAAAAAAAAAAAAACCTTAAAAACATTTCTTCTAAGTTGAAATATTCCAGAGCACCATTTTTAAAAGTAGAAAATTTATCCTCAAGTTGTTTGAGCTCTCATTTAACCTGTCTAGCTCTTCCCTTGCTGTGTAGCAATTCATTCTAGTATCTGTTATATGAACTGTTAAAATAATTGCTATTTGCTAAAAGCCCCCAAAGCTCAAATTTTTGCCCTAAAACATGTCAGAATTAAGTTTGAAACTATGATCATAAAATAGCAAATGGCATAAAATAAAGGGCCCATGAACAGACCTACACATATATGGCATTTTACATATGACAAATGAGATTTTAAATCAATGGAGTGAGGGATTATTTAATGAATATGCTAGAAAGAAATTCAAAAGAAAAAAAAAAAAACCACAGAGCTTATCCCTATCTCTTGAGCTAGGCTATATGGGAGGCTAAGGCCGGAGGATTATTTGAGCCCAGTATGGGCAATACAGCAAGAACCCATCTCAAAATAGGTATCCCTATCTCACATCAAACACCCACAGACACCAGATATATTAAACTATTAATCATCAAAAAGCTCCAAGTTGAGAATTCCTGTAAGTCAATGGTAACAACCCTATACAAAAAAAGGACAACAGAAAAATGCTTTACAACCAATAATATACAGTAAGATACTTGACATCCTTAATGATAGAAAAGTACACTAGCAATACAGTAATGAAATACTAGTTTATATCTATTTGATTCGCAATATTTAAAATGTGTGATAATACCTAGTGCTGAACATAAGTATCCATGGAATCTTTTACATCTTACTAAAGAGTATGAATTAGTAGAGCTTCTTTGAAAAAGTTTTGTATTGGCGCATTATTAACAGTAGCAAGCCGGGCGTGGTGGCGCACCTTGCAATCCCAGTACTTTGGGAGGCAGAGACCAGAGGATCTGGGTTCACGGCCAGCCTCAGCTCTCTCTCTCTCTCCCTCTCTCTCTCTCTACTGAGTGAGGCCCTCCGCAACTTCGTGAAACCCGGTTTCAAAATAAAGTATAAAAAGATAGGGGGGGGGGTGTAGTGTGGAGGTAGAATGCCCCTGGGTTCAATCCCTGGTACCGCAAAACAAACAAACAAACAAACAAACAAACAAACAAACAAAACAGTAGCAAAAGGCCAGAAGCCACACGAAGGCCATTAGGGGAAAAGTACATACATTTTCTAATTGTCATGCAAGGCAATATTACATAGTAGTCAAAATAAGTGAGCTATTGTGACAATATGGATGAATCGTAACATAATACTAAAGTTGTCAGAGATTATGTTTAATTCAATGCTATTTTTCCAATCCTAAGAACTAGTATAATTTGCATATAAATATGATGAAATTATTCAGAAAGAAATATAAGGGAAGGCTGGAGTTCAGATTTAGCTGTAAAACTATATATGCCATTGCTTCATTCTATATTCTCTTTGTCCCCAACAATTATTTGGAGAGGGAGAAACATCTTTTAAGAGTACAGAGCCAGGCGTGGTGGTGTACACCTGTAATCCCAGTATTTGGGAAGCTGAGACAGGAGGATCGCAGGTACCACACACACAGTACCACATATACAAAAACAATACAAGAGTACATGGTGAAAAAGAAAAAAAAGGGAATATACAGGAAATACCAATTAAACTAGATTAATAAGTTAAATAATATAGAATGAGCCGGGTGCGGTGGCACACGCTTGTAATCCCAGTACTTTGGGAGGCAGAGACCGGAGGATCTGGGTTCGCGGCCAGCCTCAGCTCTCTCTCTCTACTTACTGAGGCCCTCCGCAACTTCGTGAGACCCGGTTTCAAAATAAAGTATAAAAAATAGGGACGGGGGTGTAGCGCGGAGGTAGAATGCCCCTGGGTTCAATTCCCGGTACCGCAAAAAAAAAAAAAAAAAAAAAAAAAGAATGAAAGACATTTACATAAAGATGATTGTTTAGTGCATAGCTAAAATACTCAGCAGATAATTAACTGAATATATATCAAAAAGAAAAATGCTAACAGTATGTAAAAAAATCTCGAATAATAATGAGCACCCGCTGAATAGAAACACATCTGTATTGTTGAACTCTAGTTCCTAAAGTTTTAGTCAAGCGACCATCTACAAAATTTAAGTGATCAAATAATATTTAATTGATATTTAATATCTAGCAATAGTGTTTCAATTATCAGGAATGTTTTAATGAATTTTTCAGTTTTTCTTTTTTGTGGTGCTGGGGATGGACCCCCAGGGCATTCTACCTCCAAATTACACCCCAGCCCCATTTTATTTTTTGTTTTGAAACAGGGTCTCGCTAAGTTGCTGAGGCTTAGCTTTGAATCTGCAAGCCTCCTGTCTCAGCCTCCCAAGTATGGGATTACAGGCGTTCAGTTTTTAACTGATGAGAACTGGTCACAAAAAAAGTGTCCTAGAAGTGAACAAAAGTATATACATCACCACACTTTTATCACATTGGTTAAAATGTTAATAGGGAGCCCGGCTGGTGGCACATGTTTGTAATCCCAGTACTTGGGAGGCTGAGACAGGAGAACCGCAGGTTTGAGGACAGCTTCAGCAACTAGTGAGACTCTCATCAACCTAGTGAGACCCTGTTTCAAAATAAAATAAAATAGGGCTGGGGGTGTAGGTCATAGGTGGAATGCCCCTGGGCTCAATCCCTAGTAACACACACACACAAACACACACACACACACACACACACACACACACACACACAAAGTTAATAGGGGAGAATTCCTGTGTGATACAAATGTGCATATAGTTAACATATGCAAGAAAAATAACATTTTATTTTGAAAATAAACTCTTCATCTATGACACTACCACAAACACACATCTATTAAATAATTTCCACTCAGAGCACAACACAAATAAGTACCACTAAAGATGAAAGTAACATTAAGATGAGGCATACAAGAATGAGAAGTAAACAGAATTGGAATACAGTATGGAATTTTGAAGCCCAACTAATGGTTACAGCCTATGCAATAATAACGTGCTTGGACCTCCAGGCAATAATTTCTACTTAAACAGTAATGTGAAAACTGAAAGCATTTCCTCTAAAATCAGGAACAAGGCAAGAATGCCTATTACCACTCTCATTCAACATAGTTCTTGAAGTCTTAGAATAATTCAGCAAGAGAAGGAAATTAAAGGGGTACAAATAGGGAAAGAGGAGCTGGGCGTGGTGGTGCACGCTTGTAATCCCAGTACTTGGGAGGCTGAGACAAGAGGATCCGGGCTCAGGGCCAGCCTCAGTTACATGATGAGGCCCTCTGCAACTTAGTGAGACCCTTGTTTCAAAATAAAGAATAAAACATAGGGCTGGGGGTGTACCTCGGAGGTACAATGCCCCTGGGTTCAATCCCCAGTACTGCAAAAAAAAAAAAAAAAGGGAAAGAGGAAGAGAAATTATTTTTCCAGATGACATGAGCCAAAAACTCAGACAGATGACTTTTTTTTTTTTTTGCAGTACTGGGGACTGAACCCAGGGATATTCTACCTCCGAGCTACACCCCCAGCCCTATTTTTTATTCTTTATTTTGAAACAGGGTCTCACTAAGTTGCAGAGGCCTCACTAAATAGCTGAGGCTGGCCGCGAACCTGCAATCTTACTATCAGCCTCCCAAGTACTGGGATTACAAGCGTGCACCACCACGCCCAGCTCAAACAGAGGATTTCTAGAGCTGATAGACAAATTCAGCAAAGTAGCCAGGTAAAAAATCAATTTACAAAAATCAACAGCTTTTCTTTATACGAACCACAAATTCACTGAAAAAGGAATTCGGAAAATAATTCCATTCACAATAGCCTCAAAAACAAAACAAAATAAAACAAAACAAACAACAACAAGAAAACAGGAATAAATCTAACCCAGGAGGCAAATACCTTTACAATGAAAATTACAGAACACTGAAGAAATTGAAGACCTTAGAAGATGGAAGGATCTCCCCTTTGGATAGGGAGACTAAATAATGTTAAAATGGCCATATTACTAAAAGCAATCTAAGATTCAATGCAATTCCTATTAAAATACCAATGGCATTCTTCATAGAGCTAGTAAAAGTAAGAGTCCTAAAATTCATATGGAAAAACAAAAGACTCAGAAGAGCCAAAGCAATCCTGAACAATAAGAACCATGCAGGAAGCATCACAATACCCAATTTCAAATTATACCACAGAGCTATAGTATCGAAAACCACACTGGCATCGGCACAGACATATAGACCAAAGGAATAGAAGATACAGAGACAAATCCTCTCACGTTAGTCTGTTGATAATAGACAAAGGTGCCAAAAATAAACACTAGAGAAAAGACAGCCTTTTTAGTGAATGGTGTTGGGAAAACTGTATAGCCATATGTAGAAGAATGAAAAGAGATCCCTATCTCTTACCCTGCATAAAAGTCAACTCGAGATGGATCAAAGATCGAGAAATTAAACCAGAAACTTTGTGATTGCTAAAAGAGTATAGGTCCAACTCTCCAACATACTTCACCAACAAGACCGCTAAAGATCAAGAAATAAAACTGAGAATTAATAAATGGGATGCCATCAAATTTAAAAGGTTCTGTGCAGTGAAGGACACAATCAAAAGTCTGAAGACAAGAGTCTACAGATTGGGAGAAAATCCTTGCCAGCTACTCCTCCAATAAGAGAACTAATATCTACAATATATAAAGAACTTAAAATACAACACCAAAAAAAAAAAAAAAAAAAAAAAAAAAAAAAAAAAAAAAAAAAAAAAAAAAAAAAAAAAAAAAAAAAAAAAAAAAAAAAAAAAAAAAAAAAAAAAAAAAAAACAAATACCCAATTAATAAACGAGCTACTGAAATAGACATTTCTGAAAAAAAATAAAAATGGCCAACAAGTATATGAAAAAATATTCAACATCATTAGCAATCAAGGAAATGCAAATAAAAAATACCTCGAGATTCCATCTAACTCCAATTAGAATGGCAATCATTAAGAATACAAACAATAATAAATGCTGAAGAGGATATGGGGAAATAGGAACTCATATACTGATTGTGGGATTGTAAATTAGTATAACCACTTTGGAGATCAGTATGGAGGTTCCTCAAAAGACTAGGAATGGAACCACCATATGACTCAGTCATACCACTCCTCCATATCGATCCAATGGAATTAGAGTCAGAATATTATAGTGATACCTGCATATCCATGTTTATAGCAGCATAATTCACAATAGCCAAATTATGGAACCAACCTAGGTGTCCATCAAGAGCTGAATGGGAGCCGGGCGTGGTGGTGCACGCTTGTAATCCCAGTACTTTGGGAGGCGGAGACCGGAGGATCCGGGTTCGCGGCCAGCCTCAGCTCTCTCTCTCTCTCTCTACTTAGTGAGGCCCTCCGAAACTTCATGAGACCCGGTTTCAAAATAAAGAATAAAAAATAGGGCCGGGGGTGTGTAGCGCGGAGGTGGAACGCCCTTGCGTTCAATCCCCGATACCGCAAAAAAAAAAATATAAATAAATAAATAGAGATGAATGGGTAACAAAACTGTGGTATATATATACACACATTGGAATTTTACTCAGCCATGAAGAACAACAAAATTATGTCATTTGAAGCAAAATGGAATGAGTTAGAGAATATTATGGTAAGTGAGATCAGTCAGTCTCAGAAAGTCAAGTCATGTTTTTTCTCATATGTGAAAGCTAAAACAAAAATAGCAAGTGAAAGGGACTTCAGTCAAATGAGGAGAGAAAACCAGTAAATAGCAGGAGATTGGGGGAGAGATGAAGAGGGGAAAAATGAGGACGGAGGAAGGGAACAGTTCAAATAAGGCTATATCCATACAAGGTTTCATTACAATCTCACTGACATGTATGGGGGGGGTAAGGGAAGTGGGAAGGCATATGAAGGGAAACACATCAAGTGTTGTGTGCATGTGTATTGTATCACTTTTAATCTCATTATGATGTATAATTACATTGTACCAATAAAAGTATAAAAACAGTAACGTGATATTTGATTGTTTTATGAAAACATGAAGCATGACCATTAGAAGCAATAAAAATCAAAGTAATTGATGATTAGAAGAAAGAGCAATGCCTTTCATAGAAACAAGTTAGGGAAAAAAATACGTAACTGGACCAAAACCAAATATAAAAATAAAAAAGTCAACAAGTACAGCAGCCTGGGGAGCATTTGGTGAAATTAGAGTCTCACACACTTCAACAATTAAAATGAAGACATTATAATTATAGCTTGATAGGACAAATGATGACAATAAACTTAAAGGCTATTTTAAATATACTATTTTGACAACTATATGCCAGGCACTGTTCTAGGAGCTAGGGGTACAGAGGTGAGCAAAGCAGACCAAGTTAACATCAGGATATACTAAAAATCCTGCTACCTTTGTGCACAAAATCCCATCCCCCCATAATTAGATGTAAAACTCTTAAAGAAGAAAACATTAAATTCAATCAGTTTAATTATCAAAGAATGAAGAAAAGCAAAGAAGAGGTCAGCATTAGACCTGAAAATGGGGGAAGAAGAGAAAGAGTATAGCATATATTTAAAAGCTCAAAGAAAGCTGGGCCTGGTGGCACACACTTGTAATCCCAGTACTTGGGAGGCTGAGAAAGGATAGCCAGGCCTCTGCAACAGGCAGCTCCCCACACCTTAGTGAAACCCCGTTTCAAAACAAAAAATAAGCCAGGCGTGGTGGTGCATGCTTATAATCCCAGTACTTGGGAGGCTGAGACAGGAGGATCACAGGTTTGACAGCCTCAGCAAGTAATGAGACTCTCATCAATCTAGAGAGATACTGTTTCAAAATAAAAATAAAATAGGGCTGGGGGTATAGCTTGGAAATAGGATGCCCCTAGGTTCAATCCCTAGTACCACATATACACACACATAAAATAAAAATAAAATAAAATAGGGCTGGGGGATTCAATCCCCCGTACCACAAAAATAAATAAAAGAACTCGCAGTATTATATCAGATAATATTGTTCACCTCTAATGGACAAGACATTATACTGGAGGAATTTTTATTACCTAGCCACAGATGAAGGTATATGAAATTGGCAAGATTGGTAACTTTAAAAATAACCTCCCCAACTAATCTTGCCTTCAATAAAAATTACAAGGGCATGATTATTACCTATTATGAATGTAATTAACTATGTAGATGGTAGAGAACTATAATATCATTAATGGAAAGTTTATCAGGAAGAGTCAACATTTTATGAGATTTGTTATAAAGCAGTAAGCTTCAATTATGTAAGTTCCCCTTTGCGGACAAAAATATTAGGTAATGCAAAATAAGGTAGTGGTCAGGCTTATATCAGAGTTTATAAATTTAATAAATTAATATTGGCTATTTAAATACCTTATTTTTGGGCTACTGTGTTTGAAGAACTGTAAAAATTTGGGAATCATGATGTTGAGAGGGCGATCTAAAACATCACTATCTAAAATCTCAGCAGAATCTTCACATATCTTCTGAAGGGCACCAAATGCTCCCTGTAAAAGACACATAGTTAAGTTATTAGAATTCAAAAAACAAAGATTTAAACTGAAGAACACGGATTAATTTTATGCATTAATGTTCTCAGCCCACACAAATGCTGCCTTCTAAAGCCCATGAATTATTCAATTTTAAAACCAGTTACCATTGAGCACTTTGTGTGTGTGTGTGTGTGTGTGTGTGTGTGTGTGTGTGTGACTGTGGCATGAATGCAAGGGCGCTCTACTATTGAGCTACACCCTCATCCCCCTTTTTAAATTTTGGAACGGTCTCACTGAGATACCACAAGCTGGTCTCAAACCTGTGATTCTCTTGTCCCAACCTCCCAAGTACTGGGACTACAGGTGTGTGCCTCTATGCCGTATGGTATATTTTAATTTTAGTATTAAGTTACTTAGAATTGAAGACAATTTTGTTTTGAAGACTTTTTGCAGGGACATAATAAACATCACCTAATCCAAAAATCTAACTCCCCTGAAATATTCTTGTCAATTTTAAGTCAACTTTAATTTTTATCACACTAAATATTAAAGTGAAAATAAAACTACATTTTTTTTTGGCAGTACTGGGGATTGAACCCAGGGGCATTCGACCTCCAAGATATACCCCCAGCCCTATTTTTTTATTCTTTATTTTGAAACAGGGTCTCACTAAGTTGCAGAGGGCCTCACTAAGTAGCTCGCTAAGTAGCTGAGGCTGGCCATCAACCTGGATCCTCTGGTCTCAGCCTCCCAAGTACTGGGATTACAAGCATACACCACCACGCCCGGCTTACATTTTCATATGTATGTATAACATTTCTTTTTAAAGCACATAAAGAAGTCACTAATACCATTTAAAAATTACTTACATACAAACCATTTATTGGTTAACTGGTAACATAATCTATTAAAAGGGCACGCAATTCAAATTGGCAACTATTTCCCTATGACCATTTTTATTTCAAAATGGATAATCCAGAGCTCTTGACATAATATATAATCTATTAGCTACCTCAACCACCTACTTTACTGCTTATAATTTCATCAGCAGCAACTTGATGTAGAAGGTTCAGTCTTTTAAGGCAATAACCCAATATCTTCTTAGAGTTTGTAATACATCAAAAAGTATTAAATTGACGCCGGGCATGGTGGCGCACGCTTGTAATCCCAGTACTTTGGGAGGCGGAGACCGGAGGATCTGGGTTCGCGGTCAGCCTCAGCTCGCTCGCGCTCTCTCTCTTCTCTCTCTCTTTCTCTCTCTCTACCTAGTGAGGCCCTCCGCAACTTCGTGAGACCCGGCTTCAAAATAAAGTATAAAATAGGGCCGGGGGTGTAGCGCGGAGGTAGAATGCCCCTGGGTTCAATCCCCGGTACCGCAAAAAAAAAAAAAGGTATATTTGAATATTAAGGGTCTTTTTGGTGTGTGTCCATGGGACTGGGGATTGAACCTAGGGGCATTCTGCCTCTGAGGTATACCTCTAGCCCTATTTTATTCTTTATTTTGAAACAGGACCTCACTAAGTTGCTGAGGCTGGCTGCGAACCTACAATCCTCCTGTTTCAACTTCCTAAGTACTGGTATTATAAGGGTGCACCACAACGCCTGGCTCTATTAAGGTTTTCTAAAAAAAGATATTTTAATTCTAAAATCGTTTAAAGTAAAAAAAAAAGTGACCTTGTTACCTATTGGGGCAACAAAAGTCAATAAAAATTTCAACTAAACAAACATTTAGCAATCACTACATACCAACATGTGGAAAGCACACATCTTTAGTTCAGATAAGACTACTTGTTTCAAGTACAATTGTGGTGTAGCAGCTCCACAATTTCACAATTAGTGCAGTTTAAATTTTTCATTCTTAAACTGGCAGTGTAACCCAGTATAATCAAGTATAACTCAGTAGAGTTATATGAAGATTATTATTTTTTGGTACTGGGGGTTGAACTCAGGGGGCATTCTACCCTAAGGTATACCCCCCAACTATTTTAATGCTGAAACAAGAGTCTCAACATTAAACACTGAGGCTGGCCTTGAACCTGCAATCCTTGTGTCTCAGCCCTCAAGAATTGGAATTATAGGTGTGCGCCACAGGACCCAGCTAAGAATTTTTTTTTTAAGAGAGGGAAAAGAGTGATTTATACTACCTTTGCAAACTCTTCCTCTCTTCCCTGAGGCAGGTTAATCAACAGATAACCAAGTCATAAAAACTTCTGATTCCTTTTTGTTAGGTTATTTTTTGTGCATGCTCTTCTGCCTTCAAGCCCCACTACTGTTTGAAAGGAAGAGGGGTTACTGCTTTAGAGAGTCTAAACGCTACTTAAAATAGATTTCTGCCCAAACTGGAAGCCTGCTAATGAAAGAGATACTTAAAAAGTACTCATTAACAGAGAGAAACTAAGAGAAGAAATCTATACAGACTTCCTCTTTAACCCCCCAAGTAAAAAGGTTGCTACTAAATTGATCAGTGGCAAAAATCAAGAGCGTTAACATATGATTAAAACTAGACAAGATAGACATACCTTAGATATGCAACAAGCATAAAAAAAAAGAAGCTAAAAAAGTATTAATGCCAGTGAATTTGGTAAATTTCATTCTATTTTTAAAACATCACATCAACTGGTTAAGCCTGACAATAGCTGTTTATTACATAAGGGTAATATCCAAAAATAATTTTAAAGTAGAAAAACAAGATATTTCCTTAAAGGACATATAGTGAAGAGGTGTTTTTTTTTTTTGTGGCACTCTACCTCTGAAGTACACCCCCAGCCTTATTTAATTTTTTATTTTGAGCTGGGTGTGTGTGGTGGTGCACGCTTGTAATCCTAGTACTTGGGAGGCTGAGACAGGAGGATTGCAAGTTCGCGGCCAGCCTCAGCTACTTAGTGAGGCCCTCCGCAACTGAGAGAGACCCTGTTTCAAAATATAGAATAATTTTTTATTTTGAAATAGAGTCTAAGTTGAGGAGGGCCTAAGTTGGTGAGGCTGGCCATCAACCTGCGATCCTCCTGTCTCTGCCTCCCAAGTGCTGGGATTACAAGCCTGGGCATCCATAAGTCAAGAGGTTTTATTACGTACTCTTTATAGAAAACAGTAAGATAAGTGGTCACAAATATAAAACAGAAAGATAATGTAAGGCTTTAAAGTTTTGAAGTTGTATGTTTCAGAGGATATATTTTCCCAAAGGTTGGAAATATACAATAAGATTTAAAAAAATAGAAAAGAAAAATGTAAGAAGCAAATACTCTTACCTCACAGGTATTGTAATCTTCAGAATCCAATAGGCTACAGAGTTTTGGTAAGAGGTCAGGCCAGTTCTGCAATTCTCCCTTGGAGGCTATGGTTGTAATCAAAATACCTGGAAAGAAAACACATTTTTAAGAAAGCTGACTGCACTCTGTTAAATATTGCCACGTGAACAACATACTTCTAAATGTTCCACATCAGCCTAAGTTTCCAAACCATGAAATAATGACATTAATTAACCCCCATATCACCACAGCCTATTTAAGGAAAAACCACACCATAAATCAGATCTGTTTCTAGTCTTGTTCCCAATACTTTACCCTCTTTAATTTTTTTTAATTTACCAAGTGTCTATACAAAAGATTACAACTTGCTTTTCTCTAATAATACCAAGGATAGCTCCACTAATGAAAATTAATTCCAATTTCATAAAAGTGACATACAAAAGGAAAGAAAAAAACGCCAAAATATTATTAGCACCACTTAACACTTGGGGATGAGCCTCTAAGTCTGTTAGGTTCAAATGAAAGCTACCTGAAGAAGCTAAGAATAGCTCCCTGACCTAATCTGAAATCACAGTCAAGGACCATGGTAAGGAAAAATAAAGTAGATGATCACCACTTGAGAACAATTCCTCACACAATTTACAAGCCCCCCACCATGTAGACAAGCTATATACTCCTAACAGTTTCCACTTACTGGGTCAAGGATGAATCGCCAGAAAGGCAATCTTGGATCTTGGGTGGCACATGCTAACTGATGTCATTTTGACAGACTGGATTATTTCAATTGTGTTGTGCAGCTGTGTGGTGGTAGTGAATTATGCAAACAAACAAAAATGTAACACAAAAGAGTTGTGTTAACATTTTTTTCTGCCTTAGTAAATATATCATTAGTAATATAATGTGATATGCTTGGTGATTATGGATCTTTTAGTACTCTAACCATATAAACTGACTGTAGGCAAATTGTATATACTTTAAAATGAAAAACACTAATTTGTAAAAATGGAAAAAGGAAAAGTACTCTCTTCATAGGATTATCTTGAAAATTCAGCGAGATACACATAAAACACCTGGCATCTAGTAAATATTCAATATTATTAATGAACAGCAAATCCTACTTTGTGGATAACTTTTTTGAATTTTCTGCCTTTAGTTTTTGAGAATATTGTTCCCAATGGTATAAAAACTAAAAAAGAGCTAGGCATGGTGGGGCACACTTGTAATCCCAGTACTTGGGAGGCTGACACAGGAGAATCGCAGGTTCAGGGACAGCCTCAGCAAATTGTGAGGCCCTCCGCAACTTAGTGAGACCATGTTTCAAAATAAAGAATAAAATGGGACTGGGGGTACAGCTCAGAGGTAGAATGCCCCTGGGTTCTATCCCCAATACTCCCCCCCCCACAAAAAGAGAACTAAAAAAGTATAAATAAAGCTGTTGTTTATACATGTTCACTTTCTAAGAAAAATAATTAAATGATAAGAATCAATATATTGATAGTATTTTAAAAACATAACCCTCATTGTAAAATAGCTCTCTAGTAAGATTCAAAAGCAGCAAGACCTGTTCCTTCTTGCCAATTATTCTTTCCCAAAGTTAAAACATAAAAGAAAGGAGGGGAAAAGATCTGGATCTGCCTTAGAAGAAACCAAGCATGTATTCAATAAGACCACAAACAAGCAATAACAAAAATAGACACAATCTGCAATTTGGTACTAAGAGACTGCTGACAGTCATTATTTCTGCCAGTAAAGCATTAAAGAATGTTGATCAACTGACAAATTCTAAACTTATCTGGCCCCAATAATCTCATCTACTCCTGAAAAATCTTCGAATACCTAGCATAACTGCAAAACATGAAAAGTGATAGATAAGTGTCAGTGTTCAGAACAAATATGGGAATGAAAGCTTGCCTGGCAATACCTATCCAAATCTTAAACGTTTAAACAACATTTTGACCCAATAATGCCACTTCTATGAATGAATCCTATGGAAACTTCCCCAATACTATATAAGGATACACAAAAGGACAGTCACTGAAACAGTAAAATTATAAACAAACCACATATTCTTAAATAAGAGAAGCAACTTTATATTCATCCAATGAATCACCACATTTTCATTAAAATGTGGTCTCTTCCAAATATAGTTTCTTAACAGGATTCTCAATATGTATGGGTAAAGATTAAATTCCAGTACCTGGGAGGCTCACAGGAGAATCACAGATTCGAGGCCAGCCTCAGCAACTTAGCGAGACTCTGACCCAAAATAAAAAATTATTTTAAAAAAGGACAAGGGTTGTAGCTCAGTGGTAGAATGCCTATGGGTTCAATCCTCTAGTACCAAACAAACCAACAAAAATTTTAAAGCCAGGCATGGTGTGCTAGTTCCAGCTACTCAGGAGACTGAAGCAGGAGGATCACTTAAGCTCTAGAGTTGGAGGCTAGCCTGTACAACATAGCAAGATCGTGTCTCAAAGAAATATAAACTTTTAAAAGCCAAAGTTGCAAACTTATTTCTAAAATCAGAAATCTTTTAATTAAAATATTTACTAAATAAATAAGTAAATAAATAAATAAATCACACATGGTCCTTATCCTTAAGGAACTCAGTCAGGTATGCCGCTATCCCTGCATATTTGGCACTGTCTTGGAGGCTAGTACAATCCAATGGGTAGAAATTAGGGATGCTGATTAACATCCTATAGTGTACAAAGTAGCTCACCCACAAAGAGTTATCGAGTCTAAAAAATGTCTAGTGCTGAGACTGTAAAATCCTGATCTAGAGAAACAGAATCCTATTTTGTTTTGTTTTTGTGGCACTGGGGATTGAACCAGAGGCATTCTACCACTGAGCTATATACCCCCAGCCCGATTTTATTTCTTTTTTTAAAAATTTATTTATTTTATTAGTGCACTGCAATCATACCTCTTGAAGGATTTCAGGGTGGCTGATGTATACATGCACTCATCGGTCAATTATCCCTACTCCAATTCCCACGGTCCCTGCCTCCCTCCTTCCAGTTTTCAGCAAAGTAGTTGACTTTGATATCTTTGTGTAAGTCCATCCTGTGCACCAATTTGTTTCCCTCTCCTTCCCTTTTGCCTCCCCCAGTTAGTTCACCTTCTTCACTCATCTGAGGTTTTCTCTTTGTCTAGAGTCCCTCTTGTGTGGGGTCGTGACTCAATGTCCCTTGACCTCAGTACTGGGGTACTCCAGAGCAGGGCAGGGGGCTCACCTATCCCCGTATACCCTGAGCTGGGGGGGTCTTTGGGGGCGGGGCCGAGGGTTTGCCCGCCCTGCGTCCCCAGGGGTGTGTGTGGGGGGGTCGGGGTCTACTTTAATAATGTAGTGTAATTATGCTATTATATCTATCTCAAAGATTTTCTATTAAGGTAAAGAGTTAGTTCTTAATTCTTTTAGATGCCTTTCAGAAACCTACAAAAATTATTTTACTTAGAAACTTTCCAGATTTATTGGTTGCAAAGCACCAATATATAAATAAGTTCTTCAATTTTCCTGAAGCAAAAACAAAAAAAGTTTATCAAAAGTAAAAAAGAGTTCCTGATTCTGAAATGATGCTTTGAATGAGAACAAACATCCCCAACAATAACAACAAAAAACTCAAGCACATACACACACAACCAACTTTAAAATCTTAAGGCTGTGACCCCCTAAGTAACTTCTCCCCTCTTTGGGAATAATTTGTATAGGTCAATCCTACTTTCCCATCACCTTCTCTAATCTGCATCAAAACGGAGGGACAAAGCAGATAACTGGCCAAGAGACTTATTTCAAGCTGATAGATTTGTTTTATCTAGTTAATATTACAAACTTTTTTTGTGGTACTGGGAATTGAACCCAGAGGCATTCTACCTCCAAGTTACATCCCCAGACGGATTTCATTTCTTATTTGGAAACAGGGTCTCACTAGGTTGCTGAGAGTCTCACTAAATTGCTGAGGCTGTCCTTTAACCTGCGATCCTCCAGTCTCAGCCTCCCAAGTACTAGGATTACAAGCATGCGCCACCACACCCAGCTCAGGTTTTTTTTTTAAATGGACAATTTCAACCTACAGGTTGAGCTTCCCTAATCTAAAAATCAAAAGTCAAAACTTCACGAATGCTCAAAGATTCAGATTTTGTAGCAGTTCAAATTTCAGAAAACGGGTGCTCCCCACTGGTAAAGTGCATGCAAATATTCCAAAACTCAAAAAACTCTGAAATCTGTTAACATTTCTGGTCCCAAGCATTTAAGATAAGGGATACTCAACCTGTATATAAAGTTCAGAAATCCAATGAACTAAATGTATCCATTACCCAGCTTCAACAACAGTCATTAATACATGTTCAGTGTTGTTTCATCTATACTTCTACCTACCCCCATCTTCACACTCCCAATTGTCTTTGATCACATTCCAGACAGGTCATTTGGAAATCATACTACAGTTATGTCTGAAGCCTCTTCACTTATTTTTAGTGAAGGAGAGTAAAACAAGTAGCTAAATAAAAACTATCTGGTTGGTTTCTATACTGAAAACTTCAGTGGCCTCTGACAAATAGGATACTTAGAGAAATAATATAAGCTAGAACTGAAACACCAAGGATATTTCATATTCTATGGGTACCAAGAAATAAAATTATACTTATGCATGTGAATTTTGTTTCTGTTATTTAAAATAAGATGTCAGAAGATACTTTTAAGTGTTTAAGTAATTCTAGTCTGGGGATGTAGCTCAGTGGTAGTGTGTGTGCTTAGCCTAAGGCAATGTGATCCCCAGTAAAAGGAAAAAAATTCCTCAGATAAACCCAGTCACAAACATATTCAAAAACCTTTATGGAAGGCAAAAGAACTCCAGCACTCATTGGAAAATAAAACCAATTCTTCTCTCCCCAACATTCTTAGGTCTAACCTTTCATATTTAAGACACAAAGTACCGCAGAGTTTGGATAAAATGATACTTAAAGGTAGGCTTATAATGAAATACAATTTAGGAAGAAAAAAAATCTCATATTTAATTTCTTTTTTTTTTGTAGTAGTAGTAGTTTTTTTATTCTTTACTTTCAAACAGGGTCTCACTAAGTTGTGGAGGGCCTAAGAAGCTGAGGCTGGCCGCAAACCTGCAATCCTCCTGTCTCAGCCTCCCAAGTACTGGGATTACAAGCATGCGCCACCACACCTGGCCTCATATTTAATTTCTCCATCCTATCCTCTCCTTTCCCCTCAACTGAACTTCCTTCTTTCTGAGGAAGCTTACTTCTTTCCAAATCCCATCAACTACATCTCTGGGGATTTTTCTCCTAGATTTTAAATAGAAAAGGGTGCATATACCTCACCATTCTTTTCATCAGGGTAAAGAGTTGATAAAACCTTAAAGAGCACATGAAAGTATATCAGAATAACCAAGGGAGTCCTTTTTTCAAACTACAAATCTCCTCTACCCATCAAATTTGAAGTCAGTGTTACTAACAGCACTCTTTAATATGATAATGTCTGGAGGGAAATCACAGAGCCTCTGCTTTATAAAAGACAATAGTACTTTTCAAACCTAAAAGACAAAATATACAAAACTACTGACTTCCAGTTAACCAAACTACTAAAGATTAACAGAAGCTTTCCAGGTCCTTATAAAATATAACTGCGTAAGCCTGTGGCATGCTCAACACTGTCCATAGGTAGGCTACTTTGGAGTACTGTCCATTTTTGCTGCTACCCACTGATATGTGTGCTTACCAAAAGTCAATTGTATGCGCTCCCAAACTGGCTTATTCAAGTTATTATAAACATTTTAACTTAATATTACAAAAATGGACAAAAAACTATTCTTTCTCTGAAAACAAGCAGTGGTCCTAAGATATTCCACTTTAACCAACGTTGATTAAGCAACTAGCAGTGACTGTTCTCAATGGGCAAGACAGCATTTACTGTAATCACTAACACTGTTTCAAAAGTACTTAAATAGCAATGAAAATGTCCCCATCACAACTGAACATGAAATGGATATCAAAAATTCCAATTAAAATGATTTGTCATCTTTAAGAACAATCTAATTACAAACAAAATAGTAAACTTTTTGTAATATAACTTACCTACGGTGGCTCTGATCAGAGGAGAGGAATCACCAATATTATTTAAACATTCACTTTTAATAAAGTCTGTTACACCATTTGGGAAGTTCTGAAAATGTGCTTTCACGTTATTCTTCAAAATGAGGCCACTCAATGATCTTGTGGGTTCATCTGTAATCAAGTAACAACAGTATTAAGTTTTAAAGTAGTTTTCATTTCAAAATGTGCCAAGAACAGTTACCTTAAAATACTTATATTCAAAGGTTGATTGCAACATTCCAATTTATTTTGCTATAACCAAAATCATAAATTATCATCAAAAAATTAGCTCTATAATTTATAGGTCAAAGTTTCTCAACCATGGCACTACTTACACTTTGAGGACAATTCTTTGTTGTGGAGTACTGCCTGGTGCATTAAGATGTTCAGCATCATCATCAGGCATAGATGCCAATACATCCCCCCTCCAAGTTGTGACAACCAAAAATATTTCCAGGTAATGCCCCATGTAGGGGTTTAGGGGTGTTTGCTCCTTGTTGAGAATCACTAATTTAGTTTATATATGGCCACTGTACTAAAGCTTTACTGTTATCTGATATAAACATCATTATAGATCTTAAAGTATTACTCACTAAAAATATCCAATTAAATTAAGACAATGAACAGAAGATATAGGATCATTTTCACATAACAAAGATAACTGCTATTAATTTATATCATGCTTTTCCACTTGTCTGTGAGCTTAAGAAAAAAAAAACCCACCCCTCAAAAACATTTTAAATAGAATTTACTTTAAAAAGTGTAACCCACTGATAGTTACATCTTCTAAATGCTTGTTATGTATTGAAAACTCCTAGGTGCTTTCCAAGTATTACTACATTTAATTCTTACAACCTCATGAGACAGGTCTTATTAACCCCACTGCGCAAGCAAAGACTGAGGCCTGTGCAAAAGTAACACAAGGTGAGGAAGACAAATGATCCACCTCAGGGGCCTGACTCCAAAGTATACATTTTGTACTATTCTATAGTATTACCCGCCTCTCAAAGGGCTCTAAGAGCTGGTATAAAATGTGTTAAACAAGCCGGGCGTGGTGGCGCACGCTTGTAATCCCAGTACTTGGGAGGCTGAGACTGGAGGATCCAGGTTCGCGGACAGCCTCAGCTACTTAGTGAGGTCCTCCGCAACTTAGTGAGACCCTGTTTCAAAATAAAGAATAAAAAAATAGGGCTGGGGGTGTAGCTCGGGGGTAGAATGCCCCTGGGTTCCATCCCTGGTACCACAAAAAAAAAAGAAAGTATTGGACAGAACAATGCTATTTTAACACTACTATTTTACCCACCTTATTAAAAAGTAAATACCTTGATCTTGTTCTAGTATTACGCTCCCAAATTCTGACTGGCATTGAAATCTTCAAGGGTAAAGCACATGTAGAGGCAAAAAGAACAATGTTCCTCTGCACATAAAACCCTATTCAGTTCATCGCAGCAATATAACCTAAGAGTTCTTACGTCATCATCTAAAAACTTTCCATTTTCCATTACAACTTGTTTCGATGAGAAACTTATGAGGAAACAAAACACACTTCTAAATTCTCCTAAGTTTAAAACTGCTGTGAAATAAAAATGAATAGATATTTAACTTCCTCAAGCAATAAGCTTGTGCTACTACATTAGCTCAAATAACTTGGCTACGTAATTATTTTAAATGGCATGCATATTTGTTTATAAGAAATGGACTACATTGTTTTTTATGAAAAAAGTCACAAGATAAAGAGTTTTAATAAGCTACAACACATCCTCTGTTCCAAATCCTTTTTTAAAAGGCCACAAACTGCCACGTAGTTGTAACACTTGGTATTCTTGTGTTGACCTATTTATTTTTTTCCCCAGGAAGACTGGGACATACATTTGCCCTATGTAGTTTTCCTCTTAAAAAAAATTGTAGTAATGTTAGCATTGTGGCCATTCACATTAAAGAAGGAACATAAAATCCTCTCTAAATGAAAACGCACATTTAGTAATCTTATTGCTAAAACATGCAGTCAGATTTTAGATCTGGAAGAGACCTCAGAGATGAGCTGGTCCAATTTCCTCACTTTACACATGAACAAACTGAAGTCCAATGAATTAAAGCTTTAATTTAAAAAAAGTGGGAAGGGATTAGTTGATGGCTTTTTTTGGTAAAGGGGATTGAAGTCAGGAGCATTCTACCTCCGAGCTACATCCCCAGCCCTTTTTATTTTCAAACAGCCTTGCTAAGTTGGTGAGGCTATCCTCTAATCTATGATCCTCATGTTTCAGCCTCCCAGGTACTGGGATCACAGGCATGCCCCACCACACCCAGCTGAAGTATTCTTACATACTGAGAAAGCTTTAATAGAAGTATATTATAACAAATCAATATTTGGAATGTAGGGTAAGACTATGAAAGAGCAGATAACTTAGTGAATATAATTGAAAATTTTAGGTGAAATAATTACAAATTAAGAAATTTCACTTGCTAATTATTTTAATTCTTTAAAAAACAAACAGCATGGAATTTTGTGTGTGTGTGTAGTGCTGAGGATGGAACCCAGCCTTCTAGGTAAGTGCTCTACCACTGAGCTATACCTCCAACCCCAAGTGTGGACTACTGATTACAAACTGTGTGAAAAAAATTTCCCTGTTAAGAAATGATGTATCATACATATATTTATCAAACTAGAATATTATTTTAAAGATATGCTGAATTACTAGGTTTTTCAAACCAAGATTTAGTTTTAATTTTTTGACTGTGTCCTTCACTCACAAATTAAAACCCACAAAATTAACTAGTAAATCACTTGAAAATAATTCAAGGAAATCAATATAATGTGTATGAATTATCAAAACCTAAATACAAGATTCGTAAGATTTTACTACACGGTAAGACCATTAACCTGCTAGAGGTTGGAGCTGAAATCTTACAGATGGTCTGTTGTTTAACATAGGTATTTTATAGCTGAAAAAAGCAAGAGAAGTTAAATGACTTGGTGTTATACTCTAAACAAAACTTGTTATTCCACAACTCCAAGTGCAGATTTTTACCATGGCTTCTAAAATACTAATCACTGAATAGGAGAGAGTACTTTCACTTAGAGGCCAGTCAGATGTCAATAAATATTGGGTGTCTTCTGTGTGTCTGTTATGGTCAGATACAGAATGTCCACTGAAGAGCTCAGGGTTATTTAATACAGTGAAGTCATGAGGCCTGTAATCTCATCAGCAGACAAAAAGCCACCGTAATGGATTTATTTGGGTGGTAACTAGGCAGGTAAGGAGTGTGGCCTTGGGGACCATATATGGTCTCTGACACCCCTGTGGGTCTCTCTGCTTCTGGCCTCCAAGATGTGAGAGTGGAACTTTGCATGCTCTCTCCTTCTCTCTACTTCCCACCACTATGCGAGGTGCACAGACACCAGCTTCACAGAGACTGAATCTGGAATCTCCAAAAAACTGTGAGCAAATACATCTTCCTTCCTCTAAGTTGTATGGTCAGGTCTTTTGGATTATAGCAGTAAGAACGTTGATTAAGACAGCATCTGACAATGTTCCAAGAATAAACTATTAAATACTCAAATAATATTATGAACAACACTTCTCACTACAATGTAAATTCCTTGAGAGGAGAGTTTGTTTGCATTTATTTCCCATGATCCTGCAAACTGCCTGACAGAGATGCTTGCTCGCGCACTCTCTCTCTCTATTTTTTTTTTTTTGCAGTACTGGGGATTGAACCCAGATGCATTCTACACCCCCAGCCCTATTTTTTATTCTTTATTTTGAAACAGGGTATCACTAAGTTGCAGAGGGCCTCACTAAGTAGCTGAGGCTGGTGGGGAACCTGTGATCCTCCTGTCTCGGCCTCCCAAGTACTGGGATTACAAGCATGCACCACCATGCCTGGCTCAATAAATTTTTGTGAAAGTCAAGTGGAGATATTACATGTATTAGAAATAATCAAATGACCATGTCATTTAAAAATCATAGTAGACAGGCTTTAAATTGTCATAGAAGTACATTTAAAACTATAACAGAAGCAGGTGTGGTGGTGCACACTTGTAATCCCAGTACTTGGGAGGCTGAGACAGGAGGATGGCAGGTTCGAAGCCAGCGTTGGCAACTTGGCAAGGCCCTCAGCAACTTAGTGAGACTTGTTTCCAAATAAGAAATAAAATTGACCTGGGAGTGTAGCTCAGGTAGAATGCCTCTGGTTCAATCCCCAGGTGCCACCAAAAAACAAAACAATACAAAAAACTGTAAGTTAATGAAGAAGTTTCGTATATGCTGTTAACATTTTTAAAAAGATACAAAAGTTTATGTATGAAAGGAATGATTTTATTTTTTGGTGGTACTGGTGATTGAACCCAGGTACTAGAGGATGCTAGGCAAGCCCTCTACCATTGAGCTATATCCCCAGCCCTTTATTATTTATTTTTGTAGTATTGGGGATTGAGTCCAGGGACATTCTACCTACAAGCTACAACCCCTAGTCCTTTTTATTTTTGAAACAGGGTCTTGATAGGTTGCTGAAAGTCTCAGTAAGTTGCTGAGGCTGGCCTTGAACCCGTGATCCTCCTGTCTCAGCTTCACAGGTACTGGGATTACAGGTGCCACCACACCTAGCCCCTTTTTTATTTTTGAGATAGGGTCTTGATAAGTTGCCCAGAATGGCCTTGAGGAACTTGTGATTCTCCTGCCTCAGCTTCCCAAGTAGCTGGGATTACAACTGTTAAATAATTTAAAAACAGTATATAGTCATCTAATATAGTGGAGAAATATACAATTCAAAAGATCACCAATAATAATCTCTGGATGATGAATTATCTTTCATCTTGGCTATATGACTTTTCAATTTTTTTGTATAATGAATACACATATTCAGTTAATCATTAAATCCTGCATTCAATTTGTGTATTAAAATAAATCAATCTTTATTATATTCATGTACAAGCAATGAAGCAAAACACCAAAAGATTTGCAACATATTTTTCACTTGCAAAGAATGGGGGAATTAGCCGGGTGTGGTGGTGCACGCTTGTAATCCCAGTACTTGGGAGGCTGAGACAGGAGGATCCCGGTTTGCGGCCAACCTCAGCTACTTAGTGAGGTCTTCCGCAACTTAGTGAGACCCTGTTTCAAACTAAAGAATAAAAAATAGGGCTAGGGGTGTAGCTCGGAGGTAGAATGCCCCTGGGTTCACTCTCCAGTACTGCAAAAAAAAAAAAAAAAAAAAAGAATGGGGGAATTATATAAACACCCTATTAACAACTGTTTATTAAGCATTTAAATGCTTAGATTGGTAATAACTCTAAGACTGTACATCCCACATATATTAAGCATGTGTACACTACAGAATGAAATCCTTTGAAATTAGTTCCCAGTATATCTTACTACGTCATAAAGACAAACATTAACACAAACCCTACTTACCTTCAGATTTTAATTTTGTAAGAACAAAAATCAGGTAGTTGTTAAAATCTGGGTATTGATTGAGTTGTTCCAGTTTCTAGAACAAACAGTAGTTAAGGAAACTTCTCTGTGTAATCTAAGGAAGAAATTAAGCATTTTAAACCTAATAAAGAATCCTTTCTGTGATATTTTGTTTTACTAAGAATAAAGTTATTTTATTAAATCTAACTTTTGACATGTTATTCTAAAAAACACTAGTGCTTGTTAAACCTCTGAGGTGCTTTATGTCTAAAACAGATCAATTATATTCAATACGACATAACCAAGCTCCAGCTTCAACATGCTCAATATACCAAAAATGTTTTTCAATAAATTGTTAAATTTACCAAGTTTAAAATATCCAAACCCAAAAATGTATTTTAGTATGAGAAAAATGAAAAGCATTTCAAAAAAATGAAAGCATAGTTTTTAGAGGTGAAGAGCACTTAGGGAAATTAACTTAAAAACATTTTTTAATGTAGAAAAAAGTTTTATTAACTCATTTGTTTAGAATTCAAAAATTAAGATAAAATGCCATTTTGCACAAGACTATACACCAAATCCACAATACATAAAGTCAGAAATATATGATAGTTCTCCCTCCCAAAATCTAACATGCGTAGTGACACAAACTTGCAGGTATTTCATTGAGGTTGGCAGGCAATGGTGACATAATGCTCTTTCTTCAAACCCTGACCCTCAATCCCTAATATGTTTGCCAACTGTATTTTACTACATAGAAAGATTAAAATATTTTTTACTCAACAGACCTGATTAAATCCATGACACAAATGCTAGGTACACTGTATTAGCTACTTATTCCATACCTGCATACCCTCAAAATGTTTACGGGTCAGGATGTAAATTCTAGTAAAATATACTCTCTAGAGTAAAATTCCAAGGTGTAATTAATTTCTCCAAGAAAAACCCAGGCCAGGATTACTTGCCTTAGTGAATGGTCAAGAATAATAGTGTATTGATATGCTAATAAATTTTCCTATTTCCTGATAAGGCTTACTTTCTACAACTTGAACTATATTTATACTATTATAAGTCTTTCAAAAAGTGCTTGATCCTATGCAAAACAATAATTAAACACATTCTATCCTTAGGAGATACCAAAAACCAAGGTCATTATTAGCACTCTGCAAGTATAAAGCAGTGAGTATTTTTAGTTAAAACACTGTTTTCCTCTCAGTAACAGCAACTTAACTTGTTCTTACTCAAAGGACATACAGGTACTTGTTCTTACTTTGGGTATGCAGAATAAACTGGAAATTGATTATTAGAGATTGGCTCAAGCACAGTACTGGGCATATAAAAGGTTCTTAATACATATATGCTAAAACCAGGAATTATGATACATAGTGTTACAGAAAAAATTACAATACAATTCTGGGCTTGGCTAATTTAAGAATCTAGTAATTGTGTCATACAATACCTACAATTAATTAAATGTCAACTTCTATCATTCGTAGAGTTATGGCAACACAAATTAAGACTGAGCCACAGCAGAGTTTGGAATAAAAGCTCCAATACACACCAAACTACTGTTCTTTCCTCAGCACTAGTAGTATTAGAACAATATGGTTTTAAAAACAATCCAAGCAGATCTAAGTCATTATTCCTTCCATTTTTAAACGGGCAGTATTATATTAACCAAGGAGCTGAGTACTTATTCAGTCATCTATTGAAGGTTTTAGATTACAGCCAACGCAGTACTTCGTCAAACCTTGGGAATAACTTCATCTTTATAGTGCTTTAAATTTAAAGAAGCTCAAGCAACACCAAAAGAACTTCCTTACCAAATTAAATATCTCTGCTGTTTATTGGCAATAAAAATCAAGAAGCTTTTCTGCAGAAACAATACACAAGTTTTTTAAAGTACTAACTTCTTTGGGCCTAATAGAACGCGGGTAAGGTTACTTATGATCTGGTGAGTGAATCTGTTTCCTCTACTGGATACAATAAGAACTCTCCGTCTGTAGTGCACTACAGAAAGCATATCTAGGAGATGTTTTGCTTCTCTTTACCTTTTTTGACTCTAAAACTAGCAATAGGACCGCTACACGAGCACACTCAGTAACGACTTGGGTAACCGTGCAGTCAGGTTGGGCCAAAGCTTTAAAAAGAAAATCCCATTTGAGAGCCAGGAGTTTGCAACAGGTGTTAACACAAGCAGCCCCGGGGTGAGACCCATAGAGACCCCTTTCCGCCACCTGTAGGTCTGCAGCCCTTTTAAGGGGCAAGGGCTTGGAGAAAACCCCAGGCCCAACCCCGTGGCAGTTCAAACCCCGCGCCAGCTCCACCCAGCCCCGGTCAGCCAGAGGCCGAGGAGCCCTGCGCTCGCAAGCGCCCTCCGCCCGCCGCCGCCGCCGCCGCCCCCGCCCCGCGGGGCGCATTGTGTGGGCCCGGGCCGCTCCCGCCGCGCCGCTCCCCACCCCCTCGGCAGGTCTGCGGCGGGCAGCGGGCGGCGGGCGGCGGGCGGGGACGTGGC